>BQNB010045066.1:0-44505 GCA_026074375.1 Tanacetum coccineum
CGAAGATATACAAACTCTACACAACTCTACATCAATCTCTTTCTTTTTCTTTTCTTTTTTTGAATAACATAATACATCACTTGGGGTTTATAACACGTACCTTATAACACGTACCCCTACACTTGAGCTTTTACATGCTCGATATTTACAATCTAACTTATGACCCGATTTGAGGTGGATCAAAACAACATGGAGATAATCTAATAAATGTATGGGGGTATTGACTTAACTTTTCTTCCCTATTCTTTCGCGAAATAAATACTACCATGAATCCTAATCATCCCAAAATAGTATTTACAAGGATAAGGACTTAGCAACTGTGTACTTAAATAATTAACTTGGGTTAAACACAATAATGTACTAAAAGTGAGTACATACAAGGTAGGCTAAGGCGATTTAGGTGTAATGATTTGTTTAAGGGTGACAATGCTCTTCATTAATAATCTGGAATCCACCAAAAAATTATGAGAATCGTGAAAAAGGATAGTCTTGGAGGGTTGTACTAGGGGTATCCTGCACTAAAAATAAGTGCATGGCAAGGGTGTGGGATAGTTATATGGCCGGTGTGACCATCATAACAATTACATGTTTAAAACATGGGTTAATCCTAATGCCTCTTATTAAGCAAATCCTAATACTTACTATACGGTCTCAGGATGCATCACAAAAACAATTTCTAGAATTTAATATACTATCGGTACAGTCATATGATTCTTTGAACCGGTCTCAATGTTCCAGGAAAAGGTAACAAAGATCATACGTACACATCCGTAACGACGGAATAGACGCATATGTCTGCATTCGAACCTTAACTCAAAATTGCTAAAGGTGGAATCATCTTGGGTATCAATAATGGATACCCAAATTCTTAAAGATCTAAAGGCGAACCTCACATTTTTAGGGTGGAATTCTGAGGGTTTTATGTTAGTCATATAAATTCCTATCTATGAGACTCTATTAATACTTGGTTTTTATCGGTATGTGTCATAAAAAAAATTAAATTTGGGTTAAAATCACCTCTTTAGCTATGTTCTGATATATTACCCATAATTTTAAAGATAAAGCAAATGGCAAATGAAAGAATAGTTTCTAAGGCTTATTTTCCTCCCACACTTAAGTTGAACATTGTCCCCAATGTTCTATAAAGGTACCCATAAAAATGAATTAAAGGGAAAAGAAAACAAGTAAAAGAAACTAGTACTCCCCTGGTTTGCTCAATAATGGAGAAGAATCATGCGATAACTGGTTAAATCGTCTTCCAAGAATCATCCATTGAAACTTCCTAAGAACTTCCAAGTTTCTTCCCATTAAATATAACCTGTAAATCAAAGACAAAGACAACTACACCAAGCATAAAATGTGCGATATAATAATATACAATGTGAAATTAGGGTTGACTCGATAAAGCAGTAAAGATAGGATGAGAGAATTTTCAAACTCATTGGTCTTGCAGGCTTATAAAAGAAGAGTACATATTTTATATGTTGTGCAAGTTTTATTTTCAAAAATAATTAAAAACTTTAAGTTTTTTGGACCTGGGCGTTTGACGCCGTCAAGAAAATCCTGACGCCGTCACAAATGTCATGGTGACGGCGTCGCGCGTAAATCGTGACGCCGTCCCCACGTTCTGTTAAAACGGAATTTTTGTTTTTGATGAAAAATTTCCTGCACTTGATTCCATAGGTTAACTCCTGTATAAATGGCTGCATAAAATATGAGATTTGACAATTTACTCATATGACTCAAAACTGACGCGAATTAATCTAGACAAATTATTTAACATGCTTAAACTTGGCTTAAAAACCGGATAAATTCTCCTATACTTATTATTTGCAAAATACCTTTGATTGAAATTAAGACGATGTTAAAAATAAAACAAAGCATGATTACAAGATTAGAGTTCGAATGTGATAGAATAAAATGAAAAGAATAAAACACACAACACTCCTAAGGTGCGGGAAAAGTAAATATTGGGTTACCTCCCAAAAAGCGCTTTTCTTTATTTTATGAATCTTGTAGCTAGACTCGAAGTCACATGTCCTTACGTAACTTCTCCTTCATCGTCCATTCCTCCTTCTACTGTGACAATAGTAGGATTTTTGCCTTTGAAATTTTTGCACCTCTATTAGTTGAACTCCAACTCCTTTCCCAAGTAAAGCTTTATCCTCTCTTCCCATTCCAGGACTAGCCTATTTACAATCATAGTGGGGGCTATAGGCTCTATGTCGTTCTTAACTCCTCTTTTTATCGTACCAAGGGATTCAGGTATCCTATGGAAGCTAATCTTACTATTCCCAGATCTTAGAGTTATGGTGCCCTTGTCAAACTTAATCACGGCCTTGCCGTTGTTAGGAATGGTGTTCCTAAGATGAAAGGTCTCCTTTCGTCTTCCTTTATGTCCAAAATCACAAAGTCTACGGGGTATGCATGTTTAGCGACCTCAACTAATACATCCTCGGTAATTCCTAAAGGGTAGATATACAAGTGGCTAGGTAGTGAGAGTCTAACGTCTATCTCAGCCAGCCTTTCGTCGGTTAGTTTCACATAGGTGGTGTAGGGCATGACGTTCACATCGGATCCTTGGTCAACTAGGGCGTTTATGCCTTTTAGGCCTCCTATGTTACAATGTATTTCGAAGTTTCCCCCAATGTCCTCCTTCCTTGTTATCTTTTTTCTAAGGATTGCTTCGTAAACTGGCCCCTTAGGTGATACATTATAGGTTTTCCCTTTTATTTTTCCAATTCGAGAGTCATTGAACCTCTGATTATTGACAAGCCCTTCTATTAGTTTCTCATTGATGCTGTGTTTGAAGTAATATTTTACGGGCTGAGAGCTGGGGGCTTTTGTTGTTTCTTCTTTTCCAGTCTTTTAGAGTGGTTCATTTCTCGCTTCATTCATTATTTCGGTTTCCTTCACTGGTATTTCCATTTCTGTTCCAATAGGCTTCTTAATATTGTCGGGTGTTTCATCCGCTTTGTCACTCCTTTCTTTCTCTCCTCTCGCCAAATAGATAGAATTTACGTTCTTGGTGACGGGAAATTTGGCTTCTTCCCTTATTAATACTTTCTCCGGGGTCCTGCAGGTAGTGAGTTCCTTGAGAAGTCCGAACATTTCAGTCATCCTACCATTGATCTCTTCGCGTTGCTTGAAAATGAAGTTTTCAAATCTTTTCATTTTTCAGTGTGTGCTGCCACGTAGTCCCTTACTCGAGCCTCAAAAGTAGTTCCTAATGCTTAGGGTTGAGGGTTTGGACCTGTACGTTCATGGAAAGTAAAGGGATTCAGCCTAGGTGGCTCGTTATGGTTTTGTAGGCGAGGGTTGGAATAAACTACATCGGCATAAGCGTGAGGGATGTGTGTTGAGATCTTAAGGGTCGGTCACGATTCTTTTAGTAAGAAGTTAATCTGGTCTTCGAGCTCAAGAAGTCTTCGGTTAGGTATTTTTGAGGTGCCTTGAGGTGTAGAAATATCATTGACTAGCTTGGCAAAGTTTTTTGTGTCATTCCAGCCCTCATGGTCGTAAAGGGCGAGATTCTTAATGATTTCCCAAGATTCATCAGTATTCTTATTCCGAAGTTTGTCGCCGGCAGCACGGTCAATCTCTCACTTAAGATGAAAGGAGACATGATCATAACAAATTTAGATTTGAAGCCAACGATCAATGCCGTGACGAGGGACTTTTTGTAGTAAGTCCTTGAAACGATTCCATGCTTCAGATAAATATTCTCCATGATGTTGTTGGAACATCAAAATATTATTGCGGAGTTTTGCGGTCCTTCTCGGTGGAAAGAATTGAGCAAGGAATCAGGTAGTAAGATCCTCCCATGTGGTGATGGATCCTGCTGGAAGATGTTCAAGCCAATTGCAAGCTTGATCGAGAAGGGAAATTGAAATAAACGCAGGCGCGTTCTTTCCCTGTTTTCACCGTCAAGGTCAAGTGAGTCCACAAGTTTAAGGAAATCCTTGAGGTGTTGATTAGGATCCTCAGACCAAAGTATGTGGAATGAGCATCTGTTTTGCACCAACTAGATGGTGTCGGATCGAAGAGGTACCACGTTGTTCCCTACGAGGAGCTCGATGGTATTCCTGTAGCCCTCGTGTCTAGGTTTGGAGTAGTCTCTAAGAGTACGGATAGGATTCTCGTCTCCCATGGTGGTTGCCGAGAATGAGTTACGAAACAAATAAAACGAAGAAAAAGATAGACTACAAGAAAGATAATGTATGGAATTAAAGTCTTACTTGAAATGATTCAAGCAAGTAGAACTAAGCTAAACTATGATCAAAACCTAACTATTCCCCAGGCGACGGCGCCAAAAACTTGATGCGGTCGTCATAGGACTTCTACACAAAGTTTTACAACTCCCTAGGCAGAGCACCTAATCGTTGTAGTAGTAGTATAGGCAAGACTCGGGGGGTTGTTATCATTCACTAGGGTAATAGGTTGGGAAGGCTTGATCACTGCCAGTTTATTAGTATTGTTAGTTATGTAGTTAGTACTGTTAGTTATAATAGTTAGTACTGCTAAAGTGATATGCATGAGATATATTATGAATAGATATGCATTGATCACTTGACGTGTATACCCATTAGGGTTTCCTTGGTGTATAAAAGGAACCCTACCACATAGATCTATATATCAAGTTTTATATAGTTTTCATAGCAAATATAGTTAGTATTCATAGTTTCAATGTTATTCTGTAACTTTGATTATGTTTAATACATTGAAAGTTTAGCAAGATCTTGTTTTACTGTTTCATTGTTCTTCTTATTATTGCAAACTAGATTCCGCATAGTTTGTAGTATTCACAATCTATATAGTTGTCTTGGATCTATCAAACACAACTAAGCTTTAACAAGCTAAGTAAGATCTGTTCAAAAGGGATCAACAAGTGGTAAACTTTGAATAAGAAGAACACAAGATCTCATAATCAAAGAGAAGATGGAATCACATTCAGAAACTACCCAAACAGTGTATGCACTAAAACTTCCTATACTCAAAACAGGAGACTATGATATATAGAGCAATATCTTACTCACACTGATTATGCTCTTTGGGAGGTTATTGTAAATGGTGATGCTCCTGTATCAGTTGCATCAGCTAGTGATGGTGCTGAAGGTCATATTCCTCCTAAGACTAGTGCTACTAAGTTGATAATTGAATTGGCAGATAGAACAATAAAACATCCCAAGGGTATAGCGGAAAATGTACTATTAGGTATTGATAAGTTTGTCTTTCCCATAGACTTTGTTGTTTTAGATATCCCCGAGGATATCAAAGTCCCGTTGATCTTAGGAAGACCATTCTTATCTACTGCTCATGCTAAGATTGATGTGTTTAAAAGAAAAATTAATTTAAAAGTAGGGGATGACAAAATTGTGTTTAAAAGTGATAAACCTACTAGTAATATAATCAAGAGAGTTTATGCATTAGGACTAAGAGAACGAATGGAACTTGATTTAGAATCTAGACTAATGAGAGAAGCTTTAATTTTAAATAGATCACCTGTTAGCCTCATTTTTAGTAAAGTGATGGTCATTATTTATTCTCGAGCCTTGTATAGGAAATCGTAGTGTACCTAATAAGATGGAGTTTCGTGGTAAATAGGGTGTGGATCACTAAGAGCGAGAACTGATCTTTTATTTTTTCAACATTTTGGTTAACTAAACTAAGTTAATTTCAACAACGTTAATTCTATGTTAAACCTATGCTAAACCTATGTTAATCCTAATTCTAACGGATAAAAAGGAGGGGGGGTTTCAGCCTGAGAGACTAGCACAGGTTTTGTGGTAACTTAGATCAATTTAAGACACAATAGTACACGCAAGCAGACAGACAAAAGATAGAAGAGCGGTCTAGCCAAATATAAGAAAACTATATTAACCATGATTAATCCAATTAAAACGTTGGTTTGTTTATTTAGTGCAATGAGTGCTTATTGTAACCCTTACCTTTTTGTGTTTTGATTGTTCTAATTTAGTCCTTTAACTATTTGACGTTTGTCAGTTTCGTTAGAACTTGTACCGTGTTGACGGTGGTGGAATTATGTGAAATAATGAGAATGAGGTGATTTATGATTATATGGTGTATAATAATCTTTTTTAGAGGGTATTATTATGTTGATTGTGTTCTGGGTGGTTTGACCTGTGAATTGTGAGAAATGCCGAAAAACCAGTCATGACACATCCGATAATGTTCAAAATGAGTTTTGGGGAGTTTCAAATGGAAATATGTCGTGTAAATACTATAGGTTATTGGAAAAGTATTTTTAAGATGAATAAAAATGCTAAGTAACTTGGGGAAATATTTTAAGATTACGGTTTTTGAGTCTTAAGTGAACCCGACATAAAAACAAAGACACCCGAGCCCCTTGGATACCATATTCGGCTTCAAGCCTTGTAGGGGACAAGGAGGCTTTATTTTAGCTACACATGTCCTAACTTAGTACATATGCATTTTGTATGCATCCTAAACACACATTTCACATTATTTTGAATCCAAAACAACACACACACTTTCTTTCTTTCTCTCCCTTGTTCGCCCGGACATAACACACACACTCACACTTATAATTTTTGAAATTTGATCAAAACCATGAGAGTTTGGGTACTTCTGGGTTGATTCTAGTGTTCGGGTTAACATTTAAACAACATTTGGGTTGTTTGGTTCGTGTCGATCTTGCTCAAAAGTGACAATTTTTGTAAGTCATCTTATTCTCAAAATTGTTTTTATACTTTTGATATACCTTATGATGCATTAGATTTAGTTTGTACAAGTTCATCGTCGTAAAAATCAAAACTCAAAATTGAAATAAGTAATAAAAGGGTGCGTCTGGTTCGAAAATAAAAGGAAAGGAAAATGAGGTTTTGTTAGTTGTAATATTGTGGTTGTGATGAAAAATATTTGTTGCTAATTAGCTTATTTTTAATAATAGCTTATTTAGCTTATTTATAAGCACTTTTAAGCTTATTTTGGGCTTAAGGTGGTTTGAAAACCACAAGAGTGTTAGTATATGTATTTTTGGTTATTACCCTAGTATGTCGTATTTTGTGGACTATTATTTTAGCTTATGGTGATAATCGAATATGATACGTAGCTTATTAGCTTATTTTTTTAGCTTATGGAGTGGGTTTTTGGAGCTATTGGGCTCACGACCCAAATAGCCTCAATAAGCCGTGGCTTATTGAGTGCTTATTGTGGTCCGGATTACTTTGTTACTTATTGTTTTGGGCTTATATTTACTAATGGGCTTTGGTATTGGGCCTAAAGTATATATTATACGTATGAATATCTTAATGGATCCTTATTGGGCCTTAAGGCCCAATAAGCGTAAACTAGTCATTTTAAGATATTTGACGGACTTTTGAAAAGCGAAACATGTTTATGAATTTTTTTTGGAAGTCGTTTGGGAAAAACGTTTTGGTGAACATTGCGAAAAATGAATTTTTGACATTTTTTTGGAAAATGGTGAATTAAGTGGAAATTTGTTTGAAATTAAGGTTTAAAATCTTGAAAAACGTTGTATAAATGTACGGGTCATGTCGAAATTTCTAAAAAAGTCTATACTTAGAATTTTTACTCAAAATGCGATTTTTTAAAAAATAATAAAATATTATTATTTTAATAAGTCGACTAAAAGACGAAAATTATATTTTTTTGAAACTTTTCTAAATTGTTTAGTATAATTAAACGTTTCGTTTCTTATAACTTAAATGATGAATTAATGGAAATTAAGAGTACCGAATGGATTTACCGAGATATATATATATATATATATACTATTATATATATAATATATATATATATATATATATATATATATATATATATATATATATATATATATAAGTATTTATTACTTATCTATTATATTAAATAGTATAAGTTTATACTATACTAAGGTACGAGTTGACGTATGATATTTTTGGAGTTAAGTTGTCAACCATCACTCCACTAAAAACGTTAAGAATAACCGTACAACGCGCATTTGACCTCTATGCATCAAATCTGAAAACTATTTTAGAAATAAGTGTCTAAGTCGAACATTATTTGGACTAGGTCGTGTTCGAACGTCGTTGCATTTGAGTGTGTGATATTGAGTTGGCTGGTTGAGAACGTTTCTTGAGGTGAGTTCTTTATAGCCCCACTTTTTAATCTTTTTCTGTTGAGGGGGGTGGGGGGGGGATGATACTCAAATGTGTTTTGAACTGTTTTCTGAACTATATGAAACGTGGTTTTGTTTTTTGGACAAGTGTGCTTATGACTGCTATGTGAATGATATGTGTTGGTACGATATGATGTGTGGAACTTTCTGTGTGGAACTTCGCCCCTATTTTTTAGCTTCAACTGGTAGGCTTTTGGCGGCGGTATGTCATTTTTCGGGGGGGGTTGCGACCTTAGAGTCGGTGGTTACACGTTTGGTAAATAAGACTAGCGGGGATGCTAGGTCTTGGTACATGATTAGCGGGGATGCTAAGTCATGGGTTTATGATTGATTACATATATTCACTGTCATATAGCACAATTGTCCAACTGTTTGAGATATTGGCACATCGACTGGGTTTCCTTCAAACCTACGAGCTCACCAACATTATTGTTGACGTTTTCGAGTATCATTTTCAGGTGAAGAGAATGATCGTTAAGATTGAGATGTGTGATAGCAGACTTTAAGTATATCCTGTATGGATCATGTTTGAGAAGTCTTGCTTTTGAAGTATGTTATGGATTTGTTTCTTGAGGATGGATTGTTTAAGATTGTATGGACCCCTATGTGGGCATTTGGATTTGTAAGCGACTATTTGTTGTGTTCTTTGATGGGACATCACTCAAAGTTATTGAGGTTGATGGTCATCATGACACTTTCATTTATGCATTTTAGATTTCTCTATTTTGTATCTTGTGTTGTGATTGATCATTATGTTGCATTCCCGTGTTTCCGCCTATGACGGGGTGTGACAGAATGGTAATCAGAGCCAAGGTTATAGAGAACTAGGTGGTTTGGCCTAGACTATAACCTAGGAACCTTCATATAGTTGCGTTATAGGATCTATGTGCGCGGTGTTCCGCTTATACGTGCTTAGGTGGTTATATGGTATATAGAATTAGTTAAGTCATTCATTGAAATGGGTGAGCCTAATACTGGGTACGACTGAAAAAGGATACAGATATAAATACGATGGCCAACGTAGTTATGAACGTATCACGACTCATGTGTATTTAGTATTATCGTTCACACAAATCGATGTTGACACCTTAAGGTCATAGGTGTATATATATATATATATATATATGGATGTATATGGGGTATATTAAGACCATCTATGAGTTAATATATTATATATATAAATTTTATACTATATATATATATTATATATATATATATAAATTATGGATGTATATGGGGTATATTAAGACCATCTATGAGTTAACATTTTCCTCCTACCTAACGTTGCCCATGTTCTCTCTCGTGTAGATAATGCCGCCAAGGATGACGACTCGAAGTGCTGGCCGGCCTGCTGCCGCATCACGAGGAGGAGGAATGGGTGGACGAGCTGGTAGAGGTGGTGGTAGGACTGGAAGTCGATCTAGTGATCAGGGTAATGGTAGGAATGATGGTCAAGGTGGCCAAGTAGGTGGCCAAG
Organism: Tanacetum coccineum; assembly: GCA_026074375.1. NCBI lineage: Eukaryota > Viridiplantae > Streptophyta > Magnoliopsida > Asterales > Asteraceae > Tanacetum > Tanacetum coccineum. The sequence continues at coordinate 9,639 of BQNB010045066.1, forward strand.
GTAGAGAGGTGAATGACGGTGTTGACGGATAGCCTTGACTTCTCCACCATCATTGTACAACAGTTGCAAAATTTACTTCCTACTATTGTAGCCCAAGTAGGTGACCAAGGTAGAGGTCAAGGGAATGGTAGGAATCAAAACAGTGATGCCATTAATGACAACATCCGGGGTGATGTTAGGAATGTCATTGAGAACAACGACCATAAGGGTTGTACCGATAAGGAGTTTCTTAGCTTGTAACCCTAAGGAGTATGATGGGAAGGGAGGTGCTGTAGTTTACACCCGTTGGATTGAAAAGATGGAGTCAGTTCAGGATATGAGTGGTTGTGGGGATAACCAAAAAGTGAAGTACACTGCTGGTTCTTTTGTCGGTAAGGCTTTAACATGGTGGAATTCTCAGATTCGCACATTAGGTCGAGAGGTTGCTGTAGGTATGTCATGGGATAACTTTAAGGTATTGATGAGGGAAGAGTTTTGTCCTAGTAATGAGATGCAGAAGTTGGAAACTGAGTTATGGAATCACACCATGGTCGGGGTTGGCCATGTTGCGTATACTAATAGGTTCCATGAGTTAGCTCTAGGTAGTTCCTCATTTAGTGAGCCTAGAAAAATAGAAGGATTAAGAGTTCGTGTATGGCCTTGCTCCACATATTTGAGGGATGGTGGCGGTAATGGAGCCATCAACCATTCAAAAGGTTATGCAGATTGCTAGCACACTGACTGATGAAGCCCTTAGGAATGGGTCAATAAAAAAGAACCTTGAGAAGAGAGGAAATGGGGGAGAACCTAGCAAGGATAGGAATAGAAGGGATGATAATAGAGGACTAGGACTGGAAATTCTTTTGCTATAACCGCAAACCATGTTAGGAGAGAATACACGGGTACAGTACCCAAGTGTACCGCCTGTAACTATCACCATTCACCTAAGCCACCATGTCGCACATGTTTCAACTATAACCGCCCGGGACATTTTGCTAGGGATTGTAGAGTGGTGTCTAGGAATGTGAACCCCATCAATGCTAGAAACCTAACTGCTAGGGCCTATTACGAGTGTGGTAGTACCGATCATGTCAAGGCAACATGTCCTAGGTTGAATCAGGCACAAAGGCCAGGGGAAACCATCAAAACCAAGTTGTGGTTGTTAACAGGGGTCAGGGTCATAGGAACAATGGTAACCAGGCACGTGGAAGGGCATTTATGTTGGGAGCAGAGGAGGCTCGCCAGGACCCGAACATCGTGACGGGTACGTTCACTTTGAACAATCATTATGCCACAACCTTATTTGACTCTGGTGCCGACTATAGTTTTGTCTCCACTACTTTCATACCTCTGTTAGGCATAGAACCCAGCGATTTAGGGTTTAGTTATGAGATTGAGATAGCTAGCGGGCAGCTAGTAGAAATCGATAAGGTCATTAAGGGATGCAAACTAGAAATAGAAGGTCACGTGTTTGATATAAATTTGATACCATTTGGAAGCGGGAGTTTTGATGTGATCATAGGAATGGATTGGTTGTCTAACCATAAGGCTGAGATAATTTGTCACGAGAAGGTAGTTAGAATACCACTACCAGACAGCAAAGTACTTAGAGTTATAGGAGAAAGACCAGACGAGAAAGTAAGACATCTAAGGAGTGCTAAGACTAAGGAACAAAAGAAAGAAGAGATTGTGATGGTTAGAGACTATCCTGAAATATTTCTGGATGACCTTTTAGGATTGCCCCCTATTCAGGAAATCGAATTTTGATTAAGTTAGTCCTTGGAGCAATATCGATCGTGAAATCTCCCTATCGATTGGCACCTTCTGAAATGGAGGAGTTGTCGGGTCAACTCAAAGAACTCCAAGACAAAGGTTTCATTCGACCAAGCTCGTCGCCTTGGGGAGCACCAGTATTGTTTGTGAAGAAAAAGGATGGTTCCTTTAGGATGTGTATTGATTATAGAGAACTAAACAAGTTGACCATTAACAACCGTTATCCACTCCCTAGGATAGACGATCTGTTCGATCAACTTTAAGGATTACAATACTTCTTTAAGATAGATCTTATGTCTATATACCACCAGCTGAGGGTGCATGAGGATGCCATTCCAAAGACTACATTTAGAACTCGTTGTTGTGGTGACATTCTTTGAGTCAAAAGTAATGCTCTTTGGTTTGACTAATGCACCAGCGGTATTTATAAATATAATGAACTGAGTATGTAGGTCGTATCTAGAAAAGTTTGTGATAGTGTTCATTGATGATATTTTGGTTTATTCTAAGACCCGTGAAGAGCATGAAGTGCACCTAGGGTTAGTCTTAGAATTGCTCAAGAAAGAGAAACGGTATGCTAAGTTTTCTAAGTGTGAATTCTGGATGCGAGAAGTATAAGACATGTGATTAATGGAGATGGTATTCATGTAGACCCTAGTAAGATTGAAGGTGTTAAGAATTGGAAAGCCCCTAGAACTCTGTCTGAAGTTCGTTCTTTTTTAGGATTGGCAGGGTATTACCGTAGATTCATTGAGAACTTTTCTAAGATAGCTAAGCCGCTTACTGTCTTGACTCAGAAAAGTAAGACCTTTGATTGGGGTGAAGAGCAGGAGAATGCATTTCAAACATTGAAGGGTAAGTTGTGTGATGCACCTATTCTAGCTCTCCCCGATAGACTATACGATTTTGTGGTATATTGTGATACATCCGGATTAGGACTAGGTTGCGTGTTGATGCAAAAAGGTAAGGTTATAGAATATGCGTCTAGGTAGTTGAAAATTCATGAGAAGAATTACACTACCCATGATTTGGAACTAGGTGCGGTTGTGTTTGCCCTTAAGATTTGGAGTCATTATTTGTATGGGACAAAGAGTGTCATATATATCGATCATAAGAGTCTCCAGCATATCTTTAGTCAAAAGGAATTGAACATGTGACAACGTCACTGGATAGAGATTTTTAGTGATTATGATTGCGAAATTCGCTACTACCCTAGTAAGGCGAATGTAGTAGCTTGTGCAATGAGTAGGAAGGAGAGAGTGAAACCTAAGAGAGTTCGAGCTATGAATATGACCCTTCAGTCGAGTATCAAGGATAAGATACCAGCGGCTTAGAAGGAGGCATGTGATGAGTCTGTGGGATTACAGAAAGGTTTAGATGAGATCATAGAACATAGAAGTGATGGAGCTTTGTACTACCTGGATCGAATATGGGTTCCATTGAAGGGTAGATTGTTGTGAGAACCCTGATAATGGATGACCCTATTAAGTAAAAGTTCTATGTACACCCAGGAGCTGATAAGATGTATTATGACCTTAGAGATAGGTATTGGTGGCCGAGAATGAAGAAGGATATAGCTGTTTATGTGAGTAGGTGTTTGACTTGTTTGAAGGTTAAGGCTGAGCACCAAGGGCTGTCTGGCTTGCTCCAGCAACATGAGATTCCTGAATGGAAATGGGAAGGGATAACAATGGATTTTGTTATGAAGTTACCATGGACTGGTGGTGGGCATGACCCAATCTGGGTCATTGATGGACCGATTAACTAAGTCTGCTCATTTTCTACCTATGCATGAGGATTATAAGATGGATAGGTTAGTCAGGCTATACCTGAATGAGATTGTTGCTAGGCACGGTGTGCCGATCTCGATCATATCTGATCGTGATAGTCGATTTACGTCAAGGTTTTGGTAGTCAATGCAAGAGGCATTAGGAACCCGGTTAGACATGAGTACGGCTTACCACCCTCAGACCAATGGGCAGAGTAGGCGTACAATCTAGACTTTAGAATACATGCTTAGAGAGTGCGTCCTAGACTTCAGGGGAAGTTGGGATGTTCATCTTCCATTAGTTGAGTTTTCATATAACGATAGTTATCATTCTAGTTTGAGTCCTTGTATGGTAGAAAGTGTCGTTCCTCGATTATGTGGGCTAAGGTTGGAGAGGGTCAGTTGATAGGACTTGAGTTAGTGCAAGAGACCACTAAGAATATCTCACAGATTAAGGATAGACTTAAGGCTGTGCGTGATCGCCAAAAAAGTTATGCCGATAAGAGGAGGAAGCCTCTAGAGTTCAGTGTAGGTGACTATGTCTTGCTCAAAGTATCGCCTTGGAAAGGTGTGGTACTCTTTAGGTAGAAGGAGAAACTAGCACCTAGATTTGTTAGACCTTTTGAGATCATTGAGAAGGTAGGTCCTGTAGCCGATAGACTTAGAATACCCGAGGAGTTGAATTATGTTTATGTACATTCCACGTGTAAAACCTTAAGAAGTATTTGGCTGACCCAACACTGCAAGTGCCCTTGGACAAGATCTAAGTAGATGCTAAGTTGAATTTTGTAGAAGAACCTGTAGAAATCTTGGAGAGGGAGTTCAAGAAGCTTAAGAGGGGTAGAATTGCCATCATTAAGGTTTAGTGGAATTCAAAACGTAGACTTGAATTCACGTGGGAACGTGAGGATCAGATGAGACTGAAGTATCCGCATCTGTTTAGTGCTGATAGTAGTTGAATTTCGGGGGCAAAATTCTTTTAAAGGGGTAGAATGTAACCCTTGCCATTTTAGTGTTTTGAATGTTCTAACTTAGTCATTTGACTATTTGATGTTTGTCAGTTTCGTTAGAACTTGTACCGTGTTGACGGTGGTGGAATTATGTGAAATAATGAGATTGAGGTGATTTATGATTATATGGTGTATAATAATCCTTTTTGGAGGGTATTATTATGTTGATTGTGTTCTGGGTGGTTTGACCCGTGAATTGTGAGAAATGCCAAAAAACCAGTCCCGACACGTCCGATAATGTTCCAAATAAGTTTTGGGGAGTTTCAAATGGAAATATATCGTGTAAATACTCTAGGTTATTGGAAAAGTATTTTTAAGATGGATAAAAATGCTAAGTAACTTCGGGAAATATTTTACGATCACGGTTTTTGAGTTTTTAGTGAACCCGACACAAAAACAAAGACACCCGAGCCCCTTGGATACCATATTCGGCTTCAAGCCTTGTGGGGGATAAGGAGGCTTTCATTTAGCTAAACATGTCCTAGCTTAGTACATATGCATTTTGTATGTATCCTAAACACACATTTCACATTATTTTGAATCCAAAAAACACACACACTTTCTTTCTCTCTTTCCCTTGTTCGTCCGGACATAACACACACACACACTTATAATTTTTGAAATTTGATCAAAAACATGTGAGTTTGGGTACTTCCGGGTTGATTCTAGTGTTCAGGTTAACATTTAAACAACGTTTGGGTTGTTTGGTTCGTGTCGATCTTGCTCAAAAGTGACAATTTTTGTAAGTCATATTGTTTCAAATAGTTTTGTAATTTTTAATACCTTATGATGCATAGATGTTAGTTGTAAAAGTTGATCGTCGTAAAAATCAAAACTCAAAAATGAAATGAGTAATAAAAGGGTGTCCTTGCGTTTGGTTTCGAATAAACAGGATAGGAAAAATGGACGGTTTGTTTAGGTTGTAATATTGTAGTTGTGATGATTGAAAAACATTTGTTGCTAATTAGCTTTTTTTATAATAGCTTATTTATAAGCACTTTTCGGCTTATTTTCGACTTAAGGTGGTTTGAAAACCACAAGAGTTTTAGTATATGTATTTTTGGTTATTACCCTAGTATGTCATATTTTGTGGACTATTAGCTTATGGTGATAACCAAATACGATACATAGCTTATTAGCTTATTTTTAAGCTTATGGAATGGGTTTTTGGAGCTATTGGGCTCACGGCCCAATAAGCCTCAATAAGTCGTGGCTTATTGAGTGCTTATTGTGGTCCGGATTACTTTGTTACTTATTGTTTTGGGCTTATATTTACTAATGGGCTTTGGTATTGGGCCTAAAGTATATATTATACGTATGAATATCTTAATGGATCCTTATTGGGCCTTAAGGCCCAATAAGCGCGTAAACTAGTCATTTTAAGAGATTTGACGGACTTTTGAAAAGCAAAACATGTTTATGAATTTATTTTGGAAGTCGTTTGGGAAAAACATTTTGGTGAACATTGCGAAATATGGAATTTTGACATTTTGGTGGAAAATGGTAAATTAAGTAGAAATTTGTTTGAAATTATGGTTTAAAACCTTGAAAAACGTTGTATAAATGTACGGGTCATTTTCGTAAAAAAGTCTATACTTAGAATTTTTACTCAAAACGCGATTTTTAAAAAAATAATAAAATATTATTATTTTAATAAGTCGACTAAAAGACGAAAATTATATTTTTTGAAACTTTTCTAAATTGTTTAATATAATTAAAGTTTTGTTTTTATAACTTAATGATGAATTAATGAAAAATAAAGAGTAACCGAATGGATTTTTACCGATAATTATATTTATATATATATATATATATATATATATATATATATATATATATATATATATATATATATATAAGTATTTATTACTTATCTATTATATTAACTAGTATAAGTATATACTATATTAAGGTACGAGTTGAAGTATGATATTTTTGGAGTTAAGCTGTCAACCATCACTCTACTGAAAACGTTAATAATAACCGTACAACGCGCATCTGACCTCTATGCATCAAATCTGAAAACTATTTTGGAAATGAGTGTCTAAGTGGAACATTAATTGGACTAGGTCGTGGTTCGGACGTCGTTGCATTTGCTTGTGTGATTTTGAGTTGGCTGGTTGAGACCTTTGCTTGAGGTGAGTTCTCATAACCCCACTTTTTAAATCTTTTCCGTTGGGGGAAATGATACTCAAATGTGTTTTGAACTGTTTTCTGAACTATGCGAAACAAGGTTTTGTTTTTGGGACAATTTATGTACTTATAGCTTCTATGTGAATGATATGTGTTGGTACGATATGCTGTGTGGAACTTTCTGTGTAGATCTTCGCCCTTTATATAGCTCTAGCTGGTAGGATTTAGGTGCGGTTTGTCATTAGGGGTTGCGACCCTAAGAGCGTGGTACACGCTGGTGATAAAACTAGCGGGGATGCTAGGTCTTGTACATGATTAGCGAGGATGCTAAGTCATGGGTTTGTGATTGATTGCATATATTCACTATCATATAGCACAATTGTCCAACTTTTTAAGATATTGGCACAACGACTGGGTTTCCTTCAAACCTACGAGCTCACCAACATTATTGTTGATATTTTTTATGCGTATTTTATTTTAAGATATATTTTACCAAGTTTTAAATTTATAAAACTTGTTCTACCTGACAACGCACTAACGGGCAGAGAACCCGATCGTGGGTAGTATAGAATGGTAATCCGAGAGGTGTCCTTCAAGAGCTCAGTTTTAATTTGAAATGTCACGTTTTGAAAATGGTTTTTGATTTGAATTGAAATAAATAACTGAAAATTAAAAGAGTTGGAGATATCAGGAAAGAAAACGTGCTAACCTAGTTACTTCATTATTATTGTTATGAAAACATTTTCCTGCATGTGCAATGTTAAACTATGGTTTCATTAGTGGTTTCTAAGGTCGATAGACTTGAATATGCATATTTAGTCTATCCTATACTCTCTGCGATTCTGAATCAGTCCCAAATCATCTGGGAGGTAGGTTATCCAGGTTGCAGTGAATTCTAATCCAAATCTATTCCCAAAATACTAATAATCTATAAAGATTAATAACCCTCTTTAAAAGAGTTCCTGTGCTTTTTAAGTATATAAAGTGACAAGTGCGATGACAGCTTAGTTCCTACACCAGGTAAGGAGTTAGTGATCCTCCCTAGTACCCATTAGATTCCATATTGACAAGATAATCTAATTATGGGGCAAGCTAGGTCCAAACCACCCGTACTACCAAAAACCCAGGGTTACATGATAGTCAAGGAATATCTAATGAAACCATAATCTAACAGGAAACAATCATAACTAAAAGTAAACTTACATACTAGGCCAGCACTATAAGTGCTTAGCCGCTTATGGTAACGTTTAACCCACGACATTTTCTTACTTTCACCCGCCCCACCCCAAAAAAAATCTCTCCTCACACTCTCAAGTTGTTTAATCACACAAGAAAGCATACGAATCATCAAGAAATAATAAAATGGTAAACTAACAAGGACCGATTTAATCAACGTCAATCTTCCACCAAAGCACATCGTTTTAGCTCTCCATTCAGTTAATCTTTTCTTTAATTTTTCCACCACATGCCTCCAGGTATTAACCCATCTCATACTCAACCCAATAGGGAGCTCCAAATAAATAGCAATTGGGAATTCTCCAATGCTACATCACATGTAATGAGCCATAATATACATCTCATCCAATGTAACACCCATACCATACATATTACTTTTAATTAGATTTATTTTTAAACCCGACGCTTCCTCAAAACATTTTAAATGCACATTTGTAGTACCATATCAAACCATATTCACTTCATATAAATCGAATGAAACAAGAAAGAAATGGAGGAAGAACTAGTGAGAGAAACAAGAGAGAAGCTAGAGAGAATGGAGGATTATTTAAGTGTTGAGAGAAATGAACAACAAACCTTTCTCCTTGTGTGGAGAAGGGTGTATATATTACCTTAGACATATTGAGACGCCTATGGACTTTTAAGTCGGGGTTTGGTTGGTTTAAAACCTGCACCGTATATAAGATTAGCTTAACTAACGAGCCCGATTATCCTTTCTAACCTATTACAACATATGTAATATAATGACCGTGACTTCCTAATTGAATGACCAAGACTTCCTTGTTTGACTTAATATTTTGAGGCTAACAATCTCCCCCGAAGTGAGGTCATTAAGATTAAACTATGAGATTGCCTTGTCTTTAAGCTCTTGTATTCTTGGTCTTGGTCTTGGTCGTTATCTTTGTTGTAGGCATGTTCCTTCATGTTGTGTGTCTCTGATCTTGAGACTTTGTCATTGTCTTTTGATTGTCTTTAATTCCGAGATCTTTAAATCTTTCTCCTTGAGATCTTTGCCATCTTGCTATCTTGTGTATTGACCGACATGCTCATACTATGCATTATCTTGAAAGCTTGCTAACAATCTCCCTTGACAATCTTTGCCTTGATAATCTTGATATCTTTAAGGAAGATCTTGAATATCATAGTTGCAGAAGTCTTTGTCTTTGTTTGATCTTGAGCTTTCTTAGTTCTTGAATCATTGATGCTTATAGTATGTCTTTGTAGCTTGAGCATGAGCATGTGGTAATGAATATGACACAACTGGAATGAGGTGGTTATGTCATCGTCTTAACCTACATCTATTAGGGTTAACAATAAATAATAGATATGGACGAATCTTGTCTTTGTTATTCGTTAGTTTCGGTAACGTTAACCTCTGGTTCTATGAGGATTATTTTACAGTATAAATATTGTACCTATGATCATGTAGATTCATTAAAAGAACCTCCTTGACATGGTTTCCAGCTCAAAGTGTTAGATCCTCTAACGCAGATGCATTAGGTTCACTGTACTTGCTAGTATCTCTTTACTGGACACCTCAAAGTAGGCTACATCACTAATAGTATTGCTACTAATAGAACGGTAAGAGCGAATCAGTTAGTTACTGTCTTACTAATTGAGTCGTAAATTCATTTACTAGACCAAAAACGATATCCAATTGACATAAACTTGATTCATATAGAATCTTGCAAGTCACATACCGCAGTGCAGTTTGATGTTGACACTGAAAGAATTTCCATTCGTCACTATGAAATGCTAAAAAGTATCACTTTAAATGTTCTGGCAAAATCAAAAGGATAATGCGTAGGACTCTTTGTTACCACTTGTGTTCTAGGTGTTGAACAATAAGTGTTTATCATGAATGTGTCCTTGCGAGATTTATAGATTGATTTATTGGCTCTAGACTCGATTTGTGCACTTTGGTTTCAGTAATCGGAGGCTGGAGCTGACTGCCATCGTTTCAATATCAACTAATTCGGAGTGAGAAAGCAGTAGAAATCGTGTTAATCTCCGTGACAAATAAGACAAGAATCTTTTGAGAGAAACTTGAATGGCTGGGAAGGGTTGTGTAGTGCAACACTAGGTCCATGATGTCTTTTTTCAATACCATAATTTATCTTTGTAAAGACTGATAGCAAATGTATTGACCTGGTTTCTGTCTAAAGTTGTATAGAGGGTTTCTTTCTTTACACCCTTTATCCTTAAATTTCTTTTTCATTCTACAACCCCTTTAATGTTTACCAAGACGTCATTACTAACACCTTGTTGTGATTGTTCCAGTGTTAGCTTATGCCTTAGTCAACATTATTCCCTTTTTCTCATTCTTCTCCAAATCATAACTTAGGACTAATATTTTTAACTATGGAATGTCCTTGGGTAGATCCATCCGGTTATGGTTGGATCATAGGAGATATACCTAACCTTAACCACCTTATGACTTCATCGACTTCGTGAGTTAATTGGTTGTTGGGTATAGTGATCGAAACCATAAAATCATTAAAAATAAATCAAAGTGTTTGACATAAATCAAAACGTTTTACACTTTGAAAGTTTCATTCTTTTTTAAATGCTCCCCCTACACATGTGCATCGATATTCAAAATTGTTTCGCACAAGGAGGACAAAGTAATTTGCACTTAAACAACTTTTGAGTCTTATAGATTACTTTTTTATTGATTACATTTTAATCACATTTTCTCCCCCTATGAAAATAGTTAATCTCTTAGTATATTCATACCAATTGATTAAAATTTGAGACATGAAAAAGTTTCATAGGGAGAAAAATGTTAACACATATGTTGCATGAATTATTGGAACATTTTCTTTTTTGCTCCCTCTCAATTTCACATATGACACCACATGTACGGCATTGAGAAAATATTGTTTTTGACGTTGTAAATTCCAAGTGAAATCGAGATTGAGCCACTTTTATATGTTTTAACAAAATGAGTGTTTGAATATTTTTGACATTTAACATCTTTCATTTGTTTAAACATTTTGAAATATTTTAGACACGCAAAGTAGACATGTGAGAATGTGTCTAAAAGCATTAACACTTGGTTTTAAAGGTATTAGGATTTATGTTTTCCTAACTTAGTACCGGTGGTACAAATAGTTAGTACTGATAGTTATAGTTAGTACCGACAGTACAAATAGTTAGTACTGATCAGTTAGTTAGTACCGATAGTAGAAAATAGTTAGTACCGTTTAAGAGATATGTATGAGATATCTTAGGAAAAGATATGTATGCATTTTGTAAGCCTGTTAGGGTTTATCCTTAGTCTATAAAAGGATCCCTCTTGGCATAGTTAGAAAAACCATCTAAAGATATCTCATAGCAAAATCATATCTAAATAGTTAGCAATCTGTAATCACTAAAAGCAGATTAATAGAAAGTATTATTTAGTTTTTCATTGTTCTTCTTAGTACTTGTGTTAAGATTCCGCATTAACACATAGTATTCATAATCAGTGTTTCTACATAGTCAATTTTATTCATACATTTTGGCTATCATCCTTTATAGGCTGCAAAGATCTATTCAGTTTGGGACTCACAAGTGGTATCAGAGCCTGATACAGTTTCTTTGTGTTCAACTTCTAAAGTTCATGAGAAGAAACAACTTTTAAGAAGTAGATGCATGAACAATCTTAGAGAAGTCAAGTCACAATTCAAGTTTCTCACAGAAACTTTACAAAATTTTGGTACCATGACTATCTTTAAAAGAACATTCGCTCAAGACTTGGATTTACTAGAACAACATCTTACCAAAGAAATAAATTCTCAAGACTGATTGCAAGACTATTTGAACAAACCTCAGAACAACGTTTAAAAATGCATTCAAATCAGAAATTCAAAGAGCAGATGCAGAAAAAAACAAGATTTAATTCTCAATCCTTCAGCGATGCAATGATATGTAACATGGATTCCATTGGGAAATACATGCTTGAGATAAATCTTCATCAACAACGAACTCCACAATTATTGAAACAAAAGAAGTTGATGCAAACACAAGAAGATCATTCAAATCTAATTCCAGCATTGAATGTTGATTCATTAAAAGTTGATTTAGTTGTCATAAAACAAAACTCTTGTACTGAGAAATAAGCAGTAATTCAGAGACAGGCCACCACAAATCAGTAAAGGAATGCAGCTTGAATTTCTACTACAAAAGATGTACATTCAAATCAAATCCAAGATTTCAAAAGCAAAAGAAAGATGCGATGACATATTTTTTATCTCTATCATTACACATTCAAGTTCTTTCTAACGAAACTATAAAAGGCACTTGGCACTCCATCGAACATGGATTCAAACGGGCATTCATGTCACTCTTTGGTCAAGATGTTGATACCTTCACAAGTACAATGCTCCTCAATGTAAATCAACTACAAAATCAACTTGACAAAGACAATTTTCAAGAAGATGGATCCATGCAGCCATTTAGGTGGTAAACAACCAGTTTAAGAAGATTTGTTCATTACGATTCACAAGTTAACTTTGGATTATGATAGACAAGTACTTTATTGAATACACTAGAATCAAGGTTAAACACTTCAAACATACACTACTCCAACACATGGGTAATGTTAAGAAGTCTGTTACTGAAAGAACACATCATCAAAGACAATATGATAGAAGGGTGAATAAAAGAAAGATGCAGACGCAAGAGAGTAAGATTGATACGGGTAAAGCAGTTGATGCTGATTTGGTTATCATAGAAAGCAGTGGAACAAAATCAGAAGTGCAAGATAACAGAAGCAGGTCAGGGAATGATACAGATGCTGATGATGCAGATATCAGACCCATATATGACGAAGAGCCAATGGCTGAGTAACAATTAAGACTTCTGAATGTAATATCTTGCTACATGACCAACAACATACGGAGCTAACGTGCTGAGATCATTCAATAAGGTAGGGTTGACCAGTATACTAACCAATACAAGATTATAAAGTCCTATGCTTGATTCTTCACCTGACCAACCTAGACAACCCAAGACACCAGACCGAACCCAGACCAACCTAGACAAACCAGACAACTGAAACACAAAAAACAATCACTCGAGTCTGAAAATATTTTACTCAAAAGACCGTTAGCCTAATTTCAAAAAGATATTTCAAGAAGGAAGCACATTGTATCTCTTGAACTTAAATATCAAAATCATGCTTTAAAATCAGGGCAACATGGTCAAATTTTAAATGAAACAAGTAATAAAGCCAAGATTAAAAAGGAAATTGAAGCTTTTGAAACAATAAACATGGAATTAGAACATAGTGTTGCTAAATTACTTACAGAGAATGAAAATTTAAATAGGGAAAATAAAACTTTAAAAAACCCTTACAAAGATTTTTTATGAATTCTATTAAAAATACGATTGATCTAAGACAATAGAACAGACAACTTCTTTGCTTGCTAATAATGTTGATTTAAAAGCTCAGATTCAGGAAAAGGTTTTTGTAATTGCTTCTTTAAAAAATGACTTAAGGAAGTTAAAAGGAAATAGGGTAGATACTAAGTTTGCTAAAACATCAGTCTTGGGGAAACCGGTTTTACAATCACTAAGAAACCAATAATGTGTATAGAACACCGAATCATATAAATCTGAAAGGCCTCAAATTTCAAAAAACAAACGGTTTGCTTCCCCCAGTTGATTGAATACCATTTGGTCAAGACCATTACTCAACACTAATTTGACTAAGATAGAGAAATCCTTTATGCAAAACCTATCATATTATTGCATCTAGCGAATATATCTAGGAATAGTTCTAAGAACATGCCAAGATTTAGTTCAAATGACATGGTTCATAATCACTATCTAGATGAAGCTAGGAAAAAGACACAAGAAAGAGATAGGAACTCAAAAACTAGTGTGATGCCTTCTGCTAGATTTCAAAGCACTGCTGATGGTAGCAAACCAAAACCTAGGAGCACTAATCACTCAACTAGGAGTTTGCATGTATCTAAGAGTAGTTGCGTAACGATAACGGATGTGCCCAAAGCAGATCAATCTAAAAGTTCTAGTTCTTTATCTGATTCCAAACACTTTGTTTGTTCTACATGTCATAAGTGTATCTTTAATGCAAATCATGATGCTTGTATAACAAAACTCCTAAAGGAAGTGAATTCACGTGCTAAGATTCAATCCCATAAGACCAGAAACCGTAACAAACCTGTAGATCAAAAGAGTCATACTCAGAAACCTGGTAGGCAGATCTTTACAGGATATAGGTTTTCTCCTAATAAGACTTCCGCTGTGTATGAGAAAACATCTCATAGATCTGATCTTAGGTGAAAACCTACGGGTAGAATTTTCAAATTTTTTGGTCTTAGGTGGATTCCTACAGGAAAGTTATTCGATTCTTGTACAAGCAAGGATGACAATGAACCTACACATGGTTCAAATGTAGATATCCCTAATATTCATTAAAACAAACAAACTCTGGATTTAAGTGCAGGTACATCAATCAATGTTCAGAATGAACAAAGTCTTGATTTAAGTGCAGGTATCTTATGTAATGTCAACAAGGAAAATCTCAGAGTATGGTTGCTGAAAAAGCTGATATCTCATAAACCATTGTCAAAGTGGATTCAAAAATGATGATACAGAAAAATGACGTTTGAACAAAATGGTTCAAGCCTTGTACCAGAACGTCAACAAAAGTTCCTTCAGCAAATATGATAGTCATGACGTTAATGATAGAATTGGAAAGTCTATTCGGTCATTTGTTTGACAAATATTTCAATGGAGTAAATCAAGTTGTTTCAAAGTCTTTCGCTGTTACTACTGCTGATGCATCCGTTAAACGTCAACAACAACCAGATTCAACTTCATCTACTTCAACTCTAGCAATAATTGTCACTGCTGATGGAAACTTCGATTTGTAAATATTTTTATTTTTCTCTTTATTTTGATTTATAAATATTTTTGAAAAAAGAAAATACAAAAATATAAAACCAACAAAAAGAAATAGAAAAAAATAAAATCTAGAAAAACAAAACATAAAATCAAAAAAATTCAAAATTACCAAAAAGAATCTTCTTGACATGTCTCTTGGAATCGATAACATTTACGTACCTAGAAATGTCGATTACCATTGACACATGTGTGTAAATGAAGTTCGAACAAGAGTTCAAACGTTTTCAAAACATGTCATTTCTACATTTTTCTCAATGACTTATGTACATTTTAGTGCATAACTCAGACCTGAATGTAATAGGGATGTGTACGCTTCAGTGCGCTTACTCTACAAATAGAAAAGAAGTATTCTATCATGTGTTTTCAAAACCGTTGAACATAATTTTTCAAAAAGAACTTTTCATGTCAAATTGTTCACAATATAATTTGTGATATCTTTCCATAATAAGTGGTATTTGTTAAAATTATGTGTTCAACACTCCCTTCCTCAAATAAGTTTGAAAAATGTTGTATCAATTTTGCTTAATAATGTCGTATTAACAAGTGGATCAATTTTTGAGGGGGAGCTTTTAAAATAAAGCCTTTTAATGTTTTGGGTACATCTCATAAATGTCAATTTTATGTATCCAAACATATTTCGTGAAATTAAAATGTGGTATTTCAAAGAATTTTAACAACTTGGTATTTCAAAGACTAAGTATATTAGTATTTAAAATAAGGGAAGAAATGTAATTAAAATGTGATCTAGAAAATAATAAGTGATCTAAAGACTCAAAGTGATTTATACTCTTACCCACATGTGCAAAACACTTTCATTTATCGATGCACGTGTGAAGGGGGAGTTTTTCAAATGGTGGAACTTTCGAAGTGTCAAATGCTTTTCAAACACTTTGAATGATTTTCAATCAAGGTTTTATGGTTACGATCTTATACCCAACAACATCTTAATTCACGACGATTATGAAGTCATAATGTGGTTAGGTTAGGTATTAGTCCTATGATCAAACCAGAACCGGAGGGATCTACCCAAGGACACTCCATAGTTAGAAATAGCAGTCCTTAGGTATGATTGGAGATGAATGAGTATAAGGTAATAACGTCGACTAAGGTTGAGCGAACACTGGAACAATCACAACAAGGTGTTAGTAATGACGTCTTGGTAAGCATTTAAGGGGTTGAAGAATGAAAAAGAAAAGTATGGATAAAGGGTGAAAACAAAGCAGCCCTCCACACAACTTAAGCAAAAACCGGGTCAATACATAATCTATCAAAATCACAATGATGATTGTTAACATTGAAGAAAGCCGTCATGGACCCAGTGATCTAATGCACAACCCTTTCCAGCCATTTGAGTTTCTCTCAAAAGAAACTTGTCTCATTTCTCACAGAGATACACACGTTATCTATTGACATCTTACTCCGAGATTGTTAATATTAAATAGGTGGCAGTCTGCTCCAGCCTCCGATTACAAAAACCAAAGTGCACAAATCGAGTTTAGAGCCCAGAAGATATCAAATTATAAATCTCATTAGGACACAATGTCAAAATACACTTGTTGAACACCATAAAGTTCACATGTTGTAACAAAGAGTCCTACGCATGTTCACATGTTGTAAACAAAAGAGTCCCCTTACACCATTATCCTTGAGATACTTGCTAGAACACAATCCTCGAGTGAACTTAACTTAAGTATTCATAGATGAAGATTAAAATCCTCTTGAGCCCAACCAACAAAACAAGCTCTTGGGTAGAGACTTGCAAGAATCTATATGAATCCAAACTTGCGTGACAACTGGATATCGAATCTGGTCCAGTAAAATTGACGACCTAATCCGAAAGATAAGAACTAGTCTATCTCACTCTTACCCGCAGTTGGATCTGAGCTTTTAGAGACGCTCCGGTAACGAAACGGCTAGAGTACATAACTGCGAACCCCTGTCAATAAGATCATGATAAATATATCTGAATCACAACACTAGCAGTATTCATATCTGATTAACGGGGACCCATGTTAATTGCAACCGTATTCGAGACAAGTTATAAAAGAGACACTTTCGTCCCTAACAGTCTATTATCACGAAACCTTTTAAACGCAAATTGTCAAACTGTAGGTGTAGACGATCCATGTTACCAGCCTAGTCGGAATCAATACACACACCAACTACACATACCGAGCTCCAAAAGGTCAATCATGGTAGACATCAAGAATGTTTGATCCTACACTTAACTTAAAACTTCCTCAACAACTTCAAAGTCAACTCAAGAATATCGTACACACTATCTGGGGAGATTTTTAAGCCTTATACTCCTACAAAGTCAATACACGAAGTAGTAATAAATTCTTACTGAGAATGTGTCACAAAGCCACAAAGTATGATCAAGAAAGTCAAATCAAGATGATTAATCAAGTCAAAAGCAGAGATGAACCAAGAAAAAGATCTCTATACTCAAAGATCAAAAAGATAAAGGCTCACAGATCTAAGATCACAAAGCAAGAATTAACAACCTATACAAATAAAGAAAAGCACAAAAGTTGAAGACCAAATAATACGAAGCTCAACATCATATCGTATAACATTGGGAAATAAACAGATCAAATCAGAAATCACCCTCCATCAAAATGGTGCAAAGTTGGGGAGATCAAAAGAGGGACGCTCAACAGATGCGGAGGAGTAATGTTAGCCCTATAATTTTATATAAAGTCGAAACTAAGATTGTTTATCAGTCTATTAGTCATAATTACCTTGTAATTAATATAGGACTATTGTCAGGATTAAACAGGCTTGTGGACATTGTAATCTAAATTGCCCAGAGTATTTGGCATAAAGCCCCAAAGATAAGACCAAGCCCAGCCAAAGATAGAAAGCCCCACAAGCAATGGTGGCCTAAGGGTATAAATGAGTAACCCGTCTCCACACAAGAGAGGGTGTTGGTTGCCCATTTCTTGTAAGTGTAATCATCCCCCTCCCACTTTTTCTCTCTCTAATTATAAATACTTCCATCTTTGTTTCTCTCTCATAAAATCACACTTTTTTCCTTACTCTCTTTTCTAGCTTAATTGCTTATTGGTATGGCTTTATGGTATGACGGGAGAATAAGCTTATTAACTAGGATACACATATTAGGAATCACGCATTAGGGGTATAACCCTTAAACCAAACACAACATAGAGGTATTTAGGCATAATACTCATCTGATACGTCATGACATCTTTCATTAGATATAGACAGAAATGACTTAGTGCTTTATGAACCGTGCACGCCAGTCAAATTGAACCGCGCTTTCCTCACCCTTAGATGTAAATCTAGGAGACACAAGAGATCCGATCAAACCACAACAACACCAAATAGACCAGATATGTTTTAGGGTAACGGGTAGTAGAGAAATACAAACCTTCAATACACCACCAACGCTTCACACCCATGGGTCTTTCCACCCAAAGGATAAGTATTAGCAATTATACACCCATGCATTGATTGATCCTCAAGTAAACATTATGATTAACAACCTAGGTTTATCAGACAAAGTGATCCCTATGTGATTAAATTTTTCGAATATGAAAAGATTGAACAGAAAATGATTGGGAAATAGAATCCTAAAAAAGATTATTCTTTCTCTAGAAAAAAGATGATTTTAATTCACCACCATTAAGCCAAAAGAATAAAAAGGTTAAGGATAAAAGAAACCCACATTTGGAAAGGCGATAAAAATTCAACAACCAATTTTATAGTCATATGAACCCCATTCTCATAACAAATGTTTGTGATCGTTGTATACATTGAAACACCAAAAAGCGTTGAGACGATCCCTTGATAGAATCCGAATTAGGTAGTAATAACGGATCTGTACCTTCCCCACTGGGAAATCCGCTATACTCGCATCCGCAGCCGGCACTACCGGGTGCAGTGCGGACGGGATATAATACTCAGATGTGAACTCACGAAGTTCCTCATCTGTTATTTCTGATGTAAAATCAGTAAGTTGCAACACCATGATTTGTGAAGCAAGGGTTTGGATGCGCACGCGCTTATTACCTGTATCTGAGGTTTGATGATTAATGGAAGCTTTATCAATGGTGGTGGAAGAGATTTTTTTTTACTGTGGCAATAACAGTGAAATAGCGGCGATCCCTTATATAGGGCAAGTTGTTACTGACACGACGACCGGATGAGGAACACGTGTCCCCCACTTGTCCTAATCGTGTGGTAGGGATGCAACCTATGAGCTGTGTTCTAGCTACCCTCTCACGAATTACGAAGAGGCTTCTTGCAACTCAAATTGACTGGATTCATTGTTTTGGGCGGGACAATTTCTTGTTTCTTCCTCGATACGCATCCAGGAATATTTGCCGCAACTATTTGTAGTCTAGCATCCGCGGTCTTACCAAGCGCATACT
Source organism: Tanacetum coccineum (assembly GCA_026074375.1). NCBI lineage: Eukaryota > Viridiplantae > Streptophyta > Magnoliopsida > Asterales > Asteraceae > Tanacetum > Tanacetum coccineum. The sequence continues at coordinate 28,850 of BQNB010045066.1, forward strand.
AGACTGGGGGGACATGATGACGTATAGTCCAACCTCGGGTCATGAACCCGACCCGCGAATAGTACTCATACCCAGGCCCATGATGAATGGGCCATAGCGACACCAATACGGGCTTCCAAGGCCCAAACGGTACTGCCTACGGGGAAGCCCATGACATATGGGCTATCACGACAAGGATTTAGGCCCATGAGGTCCAACCAGCGCACACGCGCGCAGGTATCTATAACACCCGTTACGAACGAGTCATAATCATGAGAGGGGCCCACTAGTTATTAAAATAAACGGTGGGGCCTCTTGGTTATTAACCTAATTAATGGGACAAAGCCCATTAGGGTTTGGTGAGTATATAAAGGGCACCTAGGCTCTCATCCAAGGTATGCTCTCATAACCCTAACTTTCTACTAAAACCCTAAACCGATTACTTACTCTCACGCCGGAGGATAATCGTGGGAGACAATCCCACGGTAAGCCTAACGGTGCTTTGTTTTCTTAGTGCGCAGGTCTCATACATCAAGACTCAATTGATACAGGAACCGGAGCCTAACAGATCCGTATTACACCTAATTCGGATCTAATCAAGGATCGTCCAACTTTTGTATCAACAGGTGTGTACCGTTACTATCACCCGCACTTGAACTTAAGTGTAGGGGAACCCTCCTCTTTATCTGTTAAATAAGGGTAGAGTCAGGCTCGTTACTTGAACAAAAACAAATGCTTTTTAGGAGGCAACCCAATTATTTAAATTTCTTATGTTTTAGGTGTGTCATGTGTTTTAATTCTTTATTGGTTGTTTTAATTGTTTGAAAATAATTTTGTAATCATGCTTTGCTTTGATTTTAACTTTGTCTTAATCTCGATCAAAGGTATTTTGCAAAATAAGTGTAGGGTAAAATATTCGTTTATAAAAACCAATTCAAACAAGACAAATGAATAATTTAGATTAATTCGCATCTTGTGTGTTTGTTTGAGTCATGTGATTGTGTTAATAAATTTCGTAGTTTTTGCAGTATATTTTTGCAGAAAATACTAATGGGACTTGCATGCAGAAATTTTTCAAGAAAAGAAAAAAATTTGTTCTCAACTTTTTAGTTAATTGTGTTTATCTTTTAAATCTCTATTACTAGCACATTTTTATCAACTTGTCAAGTCTTTAATCTTTGAAAAATCATTAGTTTCATTTTGGTTGTTCATAAAGTTTCTAACTTGTTTTTAAAAAATCATTATTTAAGTTTACTTCTTTTACATTTATTGCATTTAATAGGGTAAACTTGTCATTTTAATAAGTATACGTCGAGATTCATTGAATCTATCATAAAATGAACTTTTTTGTTGGATGCCAATTAAAATGGACGGAGGGAGTATATAGTCTAGTTTTATTAGCGTATAATCAATATTCAAAAGCTAAACAAGCATTAAACACTCTAAAACCAAACTCAAATTTTAGAAAGCTACAATTAATACGCACCTAAATGAAAATCTATGTTCGGCAAGTTTCAAATGATTAGTGTTTGAGATAGAAATGTTCCTTATATTCAAAGTTTATAAAGCGCACATAAATGAAAATCAATCATATAAGAGGAATGTAAATTTATAATTTTTTCGAGATGTGGTTGTTGGCGGTAATTTCATTTAAGTTGTGTTCTCCTTCTTTTAAAAACACAATTTTCAAAGTAAAATATGAAAAAAGATCACAAGAAGGAGATAAGGGATTCGGACCTCAAGAACTTTTGTATAAAGAGTGAAGTTGATAATGTAGCACTAATCAATTACATACCTTGATGAGGAAAAAGAGCTAGTTTGAAAGAGAGAGATAGTTGTGGATATACATTTAGAGACGAGAAAATATATACATAAGGAAATCGACATTAAGAGTATGTGTATAAATGAACAACCAACACCCTTTCCATAGCATGGAAAGGGTATATATACTACCTAAGTTTGACATGTGGGCTTGGGGCTCATGGGCTTTCCATGGGCCTTGGGCTAACAAGCGTACATAAGTTCCAAAAATAACTAAACAAGCTATCTAATGATATCTATAGAAGTGATTGACACTTTCATGTTCCTAACAATCTCTCCCTAAGAGAGGTCACTCCATTTTACAAAAACTTAAACCTAGCATACTATGAAGGTCTTCGTTCTTGTGCTCGCAGACTTCTTTTTCTTTTCATTATCTTGTGAATATGGCGTAGTGATCATTGACTTAAGGTATGAGCTTGTTCCTTTTACTTGTATGTAATTGTGTGATTTTAAGCATCTTGAGATCATCAACCAAGCATAATCTCTTTTCGCCATCTTGTGAACTTGTGACATTTGGACCGACATGCTTACACTGTTTTGTTTCTTAGTCTTGAAAGCTTGATTAAGACATCTTTCTTGAAATTTTTTAACTATAACACTCCGTCACTTCGAGAAAGATGTTCGGTATCAGAGTGACGGAAACTTCTTTGAAATTCTTTGACTTTAATACTTTGTCACTTCAAGAAAGACATACGGTATCAAAGTAGCGGAAGTCGCAAGGTGATATTGTCTTTCACGGGATTCAAATCATTGATGTAACCTGCTTCGAATAAAACATTCAAAAGAAAATAACTATAGTTTAACCAATTTAAAGACGATCATTATGGGTACTTACATGTTCATCGAATACAATTACTTTGATCTCATTTTCCATAAAATAGGTTACATCCAAGTATGAAGAATTCAGAGTCGCAAGGTGATATTTTCTTTCACGGGATTCAAATCATTGATGTAACCTGCTTCGAATGTTGCCATATTGAAGAAATCAATGTTTTTTATTGTTTAGAAGAGTTTTCTGTGTACAGATTACGAAAAACATATCTCCCATTTATAAGTTAATAATTTTTGAATCATTTCCATGTAGCTAAAAATAATAACACGCAAAATCAATCAAAGTTTACACAACTTTGGTTCATTTCCATGTTGCTAAAAATAATAACACGCAGAATCAATCAAAATAGTCACTTAAAAATATCAAAAGCATTCTTATAATATTTTTCAAACAAAACCATTGTATTATGTATACATAGAAAGTGTTTCAAAAATCTGTTTCAAGCATATCAATTTCAGTTTTGAACCGAAATTTTGATTATAATCATCATAATGAGCTGTTTCGTTGTTGTAAGGTTTTAAAACTTTCCTAAACTTGATTGATTATGGAGATGATTCCTAAAACCAAAATAAAGAAAAGTTCAACCGAAATCTACAATTATGAAAAATACAATATTTGACTACTCATCAATATTATTACATTAAATGAATTGAAAAGATTGTTATTATGCTTATTCTCTTTTCATAAAATTGTTAAACATATTAAAACCTTAATTTTGCCTTACTTTTACATGGCTCTCATTAATTTTTCCCTAATAGTATGGTTTATTATAAATGGCGCATTACGCTATTGTACAAATTGTTTATTTAAGGAATTGTTTTAATGGTGGCATTTAATTTTTGTACCTAAAGGAGTTGTGCAAAACCTTATTGAATTATTATCTACAATAATTTTTTTTGTACGTGACTTTTTGGTTTATAGTAGATGCATTAGATTATTATACAAATGGTTTATTTAAGAAATAGTTTTAATGGTGACATTTAATTTTTGTGCTTAAAGGAGTTTTGAAAAAGATTATTTTATTAGAGAGTATTATGTAGATATAGATATAGATAGATAAATTTTGTTATACCCGTTTTACATTGAAATTCAACTCAATTACTGTTTATTTTGCATTAGCTTTTGAAATTTTAGTGGGCTTTGTTGATTAATTCATTTCACTATAATTTGTTTTTATTGGTGTTATAACAATTGCAATCAAATTCTTTTTGTAATGAAGGTTCGTCTTTAAAATGCAAGATTAAATTTTGGTTCTATCTTTTGATTTGGATTGCAATGTATTTACTTGTAAACTCTCTATTTTTGACATTTTCTTCTGATTTAGCAAGCTCATTCGGTAGCTTCATGTTATTGGTTTAATCAATGTCTGTTTCGGATTATAGCCTTCTGAAAACATCGTATGTTAGTTCTTCATAGACAAAATATTAAACATATAAGTGTGGTTTCCTTTTTATGTGTTAGAGGCTTACACTTTACATTAAAAAGAACAATTTTGGAGCCAACATTTAGATCGAGTTATATTCAAGAATCATGCAATTCTTTAATCATTTTCTGCTAATTCCTCTGGTTAATGATATGTTGCTTGATTATTGGAATGATAACATCTTTTTACATACATTATGTAGTCGATGATTATTTATTTTTAGAAGAATTATGAACACATCCTACATATAGATTGCAAGTTTATGGAAGGAACCAACACTCACCCATGTAGATTGCAAGTTTATGGAAGCTATTCTATGCTAATTTTTACAGCTTTTAAAATGTTTATACAATTTTTAAATGTTGTCGTTACTGTGTTTATATGTTATTTTGTTACAACTTTTATAAGGTTATTTGAATACGGGTTTATTTTTGATAAATAATTAATGGGAACATTGATTATTTTTGATAATAATGAGGGTTTATTAGAACAACCATTACTATCTCCAATCGTTGGGCAACATCTTTGGACTAACTTCCTAATTTTTTTTCATACAAAAGGATGGACACAACACCAAAAAATTAGAATGTAGCGACCCTCACCCTTGGTCTCTTTTTGGTCAATGTTTTAAAACCTCCAGGTTTTTAATTGACCGGTAGAGTTAAACGGTTCACGGGTTACGATTTCAACCGGATAGACCGCAGGGTCAGAACCCGTTTAACAAAACAAAGTAAAAATTACCGATTCTTAAAAAATAAAAAGTAATTGAATTATTGGTAATAATAATATGAAATCTAATCTTTTTAATAGCAAAGGGAAAACGAACAATGTGAAGACTTTTGCATTTCAAAAAAAGAATCTTAACCTTATTAGGTATGATGCTTCTAATTTTTTATTATTTTTGAATATAAGCTTAATTAAAAAGCTTAAATACTTCCAAAATTGGCATTATTTTGATGCAGAAATCTGATAAAGAAAAAAAACACATAAAAATTTATGTGTCAAATTTATAAAAACAAAAACTTGAAAAAAAAATAGATAATTAATAAAACATTAGTGGTTTAATTTTAAATAAATTATAGAGTTATGTAAATTTATAAATTTACAAATTTTATTATAACATTCAAAAAACAAAGCAAACAACCCCTTAAACATCATAACTTATAAAACAGAAAAAATAAAAATTATATATATATTTAAAAAAACATAATGTACAAACCCGTGCGTGCACGGGGATTAAAACTAGTATCAAACTACGGTGTAACAGATATGGATGATAAAAAAACAAGTATCAATTCTTTTTCCACATCCAAAAAGATAGTCATATAAAATTCTATTATTTGAATATTCTAAGAGCTCATTATCATGAGCACTATCCAAACTCACAGGTACTCAACAAGCTCTCATACAGTATACCACACACCTTTTAAGGCTGGATGGTAAAGGAGGTGAAAACTCACCTGACACGTCAGCGCCACATGAACTTTCTCTCTCCAAATTTACAACTCACTTTTCAACCGTAATAATCATTCACCTTTCAACTAAAATGAACTTTTCATTAAAATAACCACTTTATATAAAATATACCCCATTAAATACCCACACGCACTCAACCAAATAAAATACATTAAATAAAAAAGAGAGAGGCCTACAAAAAAAAACTCACCTATGTGAGTTACTCACCGAATGACTTAAAAAATCAAGGTGACTTTTAGGGGTGGGAAGGCAAGTCGTACACGACTTTGTAACCACCTAGGTCAGTTTGCTCCTTTATCGTCCAGCCTCATATTTCTCATTTGTCACCCATCATCACCCCAGGTCCCCAACCACTTTTGTATCATCTTCAACCGTCAATGTAAAATTCTCAAAAAACATTTTTTTTCTCACAGACGGATCCTCATTTAAACCACCATCACTGCATCATGTTGCTTTATCGATCGATTTTCAACTACTAACTATGCCAAGGTTTAGTTATACATCCAACAAATGCGGTGACATAATCTAATATTACACTGTTCTCTTCCTTTTCCTTAGATACATGTGAACTCGGCCGGTTTTGGTCCGCGGTTTGACCCCGGTTGACCTAAACTGCGGTTTGAACCAGTTTGAGTTTTAGTGAAAACCCAGCTTGCAACGGACCGGTCATAACTCTGGTTCCCGGTTTAACCGATCGATCCTGCCGGGTTGAACCGGTATTTAAAACATTGCTTTTCGTATAATAATGGCTTGACCGATTACTTTTCGTTAATCAACAATGCCCTAACTCAATGTCCTACTTATGTGAAACTCAACAAATTCAAACTATATATCAGTTTTGATTCTCTCGTTAATCTTCAGTTAAATCTCAAGCCATTGGTTGGATTCATCATGCTATTATTCATCTTAACGTGCAAAAGGTTCATTTTAGGTTATGGGATATCGTAAGAGAGCCACTTGAGTTTACCTTTGATGATGCGTTGTTTTCAACAATAGATGTTTTACGAATATGAAATTGCGTGATTGTTTATTGAATCATCAAAATGGTGTGATAAGGTGGGAGAATCTTGAGATTTTGCATCTATGGAAAGTCAGATTAGATGAAGATACGATTGAAAATAATCTTGAGATTTTGCATCTATGGATAGTCAGATTAGATGAAGATATGATTGAAAATATATTTTCCGGAACTCCTTGTTTGAACGATTTAGAGTTTGAGGAATGTTATGGGTATAGACGGATTAATATTATTTCAAAGAGTCTTGTGATGTTCATGTTTAATACTTTCAATTGGTTCAATGAGTATGTATATGATGCAGATAATTATATTGATGAAATCAAAATCAAATACTATACTTATCGGCGCTAACAATCCAAGATGAGATGTCCTTGAAGAAGCTTTTGCTGCTCAATGTGTCTTCTTTAATCGTAGCTGAATTACTATATTGGAACGTAGGGGCTTTTAGGCATACACATAAGGATGTATTAAAAGAAAAGATGCTTAAAGGACTTTTACAAGGCCTTAGCCATGTTGATGATATCCTCAATAGTTGTTATTTTGGACTCTTCCAAGGTAACAAACTCTTTACATACTAAAGAACCGATCAAGGCGTGGGATCAACACTTGGGATTCAAGTTTCAGGTTTGCTAGGGTTTAATCGACAAAATATTTACTTTAAATGGTTTCTTGGTATTCAATTCTTGTTGGAGTAGTTCTTGATTTGTGGTTCCGCTCTAGAAACCGGTTTGTTGGATTTCTTGGTGTTCAGGTTCGTGAACGATAAGGTTGCAGCAGGTGGGTATCGACAAGTGAAGGTTCTTGAGTTCTTCGATTGTCCAGGTCCACGACAAGGTGTAGAAGACTTAAAGGAGTTATTGCACAAGGTACTTTGTTTGATTCGCGGTTGTGAGTTTTATATCACAAGGTTATCAGAATAAACAAAGGGTCGGTGAATAAGTCCAAGACTTGTCGAGGTTGCAAGGTTTCTTAGGTTACAAGAAATTGTTTTGCATAAATAAACTAAGACAAGGGTTACTTCAAAAAGCGTAGGATACTTTCTTGATTCAAGGGGTGTCGATTTGTTGGACGGTTTTATGCCCACGGTTCAATCGATATTTGAGTAAGAAAGGGTTTTGTTTTTTGAAGGGTTTCTTGGTTTGATCGATTTCTAAGAAGGTTTATTCTCAGGCTTGTTTTAAAAATGCATTTTGCGATCCAATGCGCTAAAGGTCCCAAAGGCCATTGCGTGATGCGTGATGCGAATGCGAGCGCAATTTGAACGCGATTCGTTTAGTATTAAAAAAGTACAAAAAATATTTATACATAGTGTATTCCACCAAGTACCAAGTAAATGCAATAAACTTACAAAATAAGCCACTAGCATATTAAATTAGGCCAATAATCCTTTGTTATAACAAATAAAATAAAAAAAGCTTGACATAAAACACTTGGCGAAACACAAGATACTATATTTTCCTTATTGTATTTGTTTTTGACATCTTTTAGCAAGTTGTATCTTTAAAGGACCATTAAAACATGTAGGTGTCTTTTATATGGTTTAATTTTGACTAAAATAACATAAACTCTAGATTGCGAGAATTGCGACCGTTGCTAGCATTACACAAATGCGGTAAATTACGGTATAATGCGAACGCAATATGGGATGGCCTTGCATTAGGCACCATGATGCGAAATTTTAAATGCAATGCAATGATGTGTGCAATTTGCGCAATGATGCACGCATTTTTAAACAAAGTTCTCAGGGTTATATCGATAAAGCAAGGGTTTTTTACAAACGGGTTACTTTGCTAGATCGTGTTTTGTGTAGGTAAATTCACAAAAGGTTAAACGGTTAGCAAAGGGTTAAAGAAGAATAGCTAGTATGAATACTAGGTTAAACATCGAAAAGCTTGATGGGAATATTGTACAAAAGCATGGAGGTTCAAAACAAGTTGGGTTCAAATAACTTGGTTCTGGTGTTGAAACAGGAGTCCATAGAGTACATGATGAAAAAGGTGTTTGGTTTGTGCTGGAACTGCAGGGAGCTCAAGGGGATCGTGAAGCTGAGGTTTTTCAGGTTAGTAACGATGATACTATAGAGTAGCTCATAGGAAGGTTGCGAGGACAAGGAACCTGAAGATAAGATAAACACGGACTGCTTGGTATGTTTTATGAAAGGAGCAGGAAAAGGAATATCAGACTGGGTAGAAGATCAATACGGGTTATGTTTATGATTCTTGTAATCAGAGGTCTACACAACAATGTATGAAGAGTGGGGTCTCCAAACATTTGGGTGTTGCAGGGATATAGCAGCAGAATGGGTTGGTTGAGGAAACAAACATGACACTCTTGGCTAAGGTACGTTGTTTTTCTGATTCAGTCTGGTCTGTCCAAGGGTTTTTAGGCAGAGGATACAACCATGTCTACATATCTAGTGAATAGGTCATCATCATCAGCGATTGGATTTAAGACACCTGTAGATATGTTAAGGTTTTTTGGTTGGCTTGCTAGTATTAAGCAAGGGATGCTTGAACCGGTTAAGGTCAAGTGCATATTCTTGGGATACCGTAAAGGTATAGTGGGTAATAAGGGGATTTTAGGGGGAAGGGGGTTTTAAGGATAAAAAATTTTTATTTTGAAAAAAAACCATTTTTTTTTTTATTCAAAGGGTATAGTACTTTACAGGAATTATGGTTTCCAGAAAGTGTGGGGAATAGAAAAAAACTTTCATTGGTTTTGGTGTAGGTACGGGTTCAGTGTAAGTGTTGCAAGGAGTTGAGTTTAAGGTGGAACCACAAGAGGATCATACATTTGAGGTGGAACCTCATGGGAATGTTGATTATGTAGTTGGTTCACAGGAAGTACAAACTTAGGATTTAATATACTATCATTCAGTACATGATAGAGAGCAACACTCAGCATGGGAACTATTCAGTTATAGAGAAGACAGTAATGAGGCTGCTTTTGTAGTTGCTGCATTGGATATGATTTATGCACATGAGTCATTGACTTTCAATAATATAGTTGCTTGTGAGGTGATTTCCAAGTGGGAGGCTGGATTGAAAGATGATATGGATGCTTCGTCAGATGTATATGTGCTCAGCAACGGTTGCAAGAAATGCAGTGACGACAGTGATGACTATTACTGGGAGTATACACGAGGTATGTTCATACATAAGGTAGAACCACAAGAGGATCATACATTTGAGGTGGAACCTCATGGGAATGTTGATTATTTTGTTGGTTAAAGCAAAGGGAAATATACTTGGTTTGGAGATCATCATAGATTAGAGTGGTAATACTTTGAGGGTGTCATAGTCCAGGATTCATAATGAAAAGTTGGTACAGACTTTGTTGAAGGGGCACTCCATGCTATCGTTGAAGGATAGTCTATCAGGGGACTGTGATGTGGAAAAGAATGGTAAGTGATCATATACATATGCAGTTGTGTTGCGTTTAGTTCTTAAGCCCTTCAGTGATATTTAAACGTAAAATCCCCTAAGTATTACTCAAGCTAAAGTCTTTTAGTTTGAGTCGCTGAAGTTTCTTCAGCGTCAGCTCTTCAGGTCCTTAGAAGATTGGGAAGTATCTTCACTTCAGTTTATGCAGTGGTATAGTAACTGAAGAAGGCCCTTGGTTGGAGCTTCAGTTCAACTTAGTTGACAATTCCAAGCAGAACATTGTCTATCTCCTTAACTGAAGTTGAAACGTGTTGTTTCACTTCTAGAAGGTTTACAAGGCGGGAAAAAGATTGTTTTATATCAAAAGGAATAAAGCAATCTCTTTGGGAAATGTTACTTCTAAAGTTGGTATAGAAGCACATCAACTTTCCTGAAAGGACTGTACCTGGTACTATAAAGCATGTGTACATTAAATGGTAGCTCAACCATCCATTTAATGCTTGACATGTGTATTAGGTTAACTTTTAAACCCTAATCCCTTTGCCTATAAAAGGAAAGGGATTCCCAGAGTAAATGTTATCTCTTCCAGTTAATGTGAAACACATTGAAGAGTTTATTTATCTCTCAAACAAACTGAATAGAAACTGCTGAAGCTGAAGCTTCAGTTCTAGTCGAATAGTTTGTTTTCTTATTTCTCATAACTTTGGTTAGAGAATAAGTTCGAAGGAGATAACACCCCAATTTTCATTCAACCAACTTGCTATTTCGCAAGCAAGGTGTGTCATAGATTCTTTATTTGATTCAAATAAAAAGCTATACGTTGAAAAGTTATCTCTTTGTGTTTGAAACTTGTTCTTTATGCTGCTTATATATATTTGTTTAAAACTCACTTCATTGCCATGGAATGTGATTAGTCTAAATTGATAAACTTTATATCACATTCCTAGGGACCAACAAGTTGGAAGCCAGGTGTATCAGGGGGTCTGCACGAGACATAACATAGCATCGACAGATGTGAGTATGTTGGATGGGTTTGATCATGGATTACAAACAGACGTATAAGTTTTGTGGATTCTGACTACGCCATGGGTAGATCAATCACAAGGTACGGGTTATGATACAAGGATGTGCAGGAAGCTTGAAAGTTAATTTGCAGCACATGATGGCTTTGTCGACAACTGAAGTGGGATATATGACGTTTACTTTGGCAAATTTACAGCTAAAGATAGTAGCGGATATTGGTACAGGTTCCTTGTCAAAGGCTATCCCTGGTCCGAGGTTCCAGCATAGGTTGAATTTGATGAGTATCGGTATAGGCTAATATGGTACTAAGGTGGAAATTGTTATATTTAGTATCCATATTAGTCTATCAATAGGTTAGGGGGTTTAGTGTAAAGTTAGCTCTAATTATAGCCATATTAGGGTTGTTGGGTTTCTTTACGACCCAAGCCCATCCTCCCCCCTCATCTCTATAAAAGAAGGTGGGGGGGTTGTATACTTTATTCTTTTCAAGCTCATCCTCCCCCTCATCTCTATAAAAGGAGATGAGGGGGAGGGGTTTTGTACTTCATTCTTTTCTTACTCAATAAACATATAATATTAAGGGTTATATTCTTGTGCATCTTTTCCTTTTTCTGTCATACATAATCTGCTGGGTTGTGTTCGTCCTCAAGAACGGAATTATTCCGCACCAGTAATCAGGTTGTAGGGTGTCGAATCCTACAATAAGCAAACTCAAACTTTATCTTGTTTGTGTATGATGAAAGTAGGGGTGTTGATCTGTTTATTCGGTTCGGTTAGTTTGGTTAAATTTTTTTGTTCAACCCGAATACCGAACCGAACCGAACCAAAAACCGAAATTTATTTTGGGGTCAACCCAAAAACCTAACCGAAAACCAAAATTTCTTTTGAGGTCAACTTGAAAACCAAACCGAACTGAAAACCGAAATTAAAAAAAATAATTACCTAAATATTTAGCAAAAAAATTATTTCAAACACAAAAAGTGTTTTTTAATATTATGATAAAATTTTAATGGTATTTTTTTATACATGAATATATAAAATATATATATTTATATAAATTCGGTTTTCGGTTCTGATTGCCAAACCCATATCCAACCTGAAAACCGAATTTGTAGCCCTTTTGAAAACTATTTTTGCGTTTTTTGTGATTTAGATGATGTAATAGTAGGAACTTGTACGGACGAGTACAAATCGGCCATTGATGCTTTAGTTACTTGTCTACTTTTTTGTGTTTACAGTATTTGTGTGGAATTTTATGAGTAGACGAACGATTATAGAAAGTGAGATTGAGATGATCACCGAGGAGGTGGAAGATGACTCTGCTATAATCTATGATAAAGAGTAAGTGTTTTTCTTTTTTATATGTGATAATTTTATTTTACAAATTTAATCTAAAAAATATATGTGATTCTATTATTTATCTCACATTGTTATTTCAGTGCGCGGTCAAAGGTGCGATCGTTTGCCAAAAAAGTAAGTCTACTCATTATCATGCACATAGCTATATTATGAATGTTTTTTAGTTAATGGTTTTACTTACTGTACTAATATACAGGAAGAAAGCTAAAAGATAGCATATCAAAGGAAAATTGCAAAGACATTTGAACACCACTAAACATTGCCTCTGTAGTTGGGGGGGGGAACGATGTGCCTTGTAGTATTTCTCCTTGCTAATAGAGCGTATGCGATTTACACCTGGTACATATTCTTTCTCATACATACTTGTGCACCACTTTTACTTCCTTTTGATTGATTCGATGAGTACTAATTCAGAAATTTACATTCTGTAATTAATAGCACCAGTATCGTGGACGTATGGCCTGACATAAGGAAGAAGAACAGATTATTCCGAGGACCAACACATGCTGGTAATATTCTTTGGCGAGTAATTTTTCAATTTTTTGGTTGTATTGCTTAGGTTTGTTTACCACTCTTCCTTATGTTTGTAGGATTTCAGGTTCCGCTGGTTATGATGCAATCGACATGATCGAAAAGATCGAGATGCTTTGATCCCACCCTGGATTTATACACTTTACGTTATCTAGGGAATGGATAGCTAGGGTACTTTCTTTTTAAATTGGTCTTAGGAAAGTACCCTAGCTATCCATTCCCTAGATAACGTAAAGTGTATAAATCCAGGAGTGGATACAAAGCATCTCGATCTTTCGATCATGTCGTTTGCATCAATAACCAGCCGGAACCTGACATCCTACAAACAAAGAGTAAACAAACCTAAGCAATACAACCAAAAAAATTGAAAAATTACTCGCCAAAGAATATTACCAGCATGTGTTGGTCCTCAGAATAATCTGTTCTTCTTCCTTATGTCAGGCCATACGTCCACGATACTGGTGCTATTAATTACAGAATGTAAATTTCTGAATTAGTACTCATCGGATGAATCAAAAGCAAGTAAAAGTGGTGCACAAGTATGTATGAGAAAGAATATGTACCAGGTGTAATCGCCATACTCTCTGTAGCAAGGAGAAATACTACAAGGCACATCGTTCCAAATAAAGAGGCCATGTTTCAGTGGTTGTTCAAATGTCTTTGCAATTTCCTCTTGAAGGCTCCATCTTTTAGCTTCTTCCTGTATGTATTACAGTAAGTAAAACCCATTAACTAAAAACACATTTACAAATATAGCTATGTGCATGATAATGAGTAGACTTACTTTTTTGGAAAACGATCGCACCTTTGACCGCGCACTGAAATAACAATTGTGAGATAAATAATAGAATCACATATATTTTTTAGATTAAATTTGTAAAATAAAATTATCACATATAAAAAAGAAAAACACTTACTCTTTATCATAGATTATAGCAGAGTCATCTTCCACCTCCTCGGTGATCATCTCAATCTCACTTTCTATAATCGTTCGTCTACTCATAAAATTCCACACAAATACTGTAAACACAAAAAAGTAGACAAGTAACTAAAGCATCAATGGCCGATTCGTACTCGTCCGTACAAGTTCCTATTATTACATCATCTAAATCACAAAAAACGCAAAAATAGTTCAAAAGACCTAAATGATATCTCTTATTACACAAACATAACTTCAATCCGAGCAAATATTTTCACAATAATCCTTCGTCTACTCATAAAATTCCACACAAAAATGTAGACAAGTAACTTAAAAATGAATGGCCGAAATCGTAGTCGTCCGCAGGAACGAAACCAGGGGGTTCCCGTGGGTGCCCGGGAACCCCATGGATTTTTTCGATTTAGTGTATGAATTTTTTTAACAATGTCATTTTTCTTATATGCATGTTAAATGCACCGCGTTCCATCGAAAATGTTCCTAGTGTTTACGGTAAAAAAAACTGTGCACCCGGATTAATATTTGGTCCTGGTTTCATCCATATTTAGGGCATAGGGTTTCGTCCCTGTCTCCGTACAAGATTTCCTACTATTAGTACATCCTCTAATCACAGAAAAAAAAAAACGCAAAAATAATTTAAAAGACCTAAATGATAAACAACATATAATGTAGTGTATATATGTTATTACGCGAACATAACTTTAATCCGAGCAAATATTTTCACAATAATCCTTCGTGTACTCATAAAATTCCACACAAATACCGAAAACACAAAAAAGTAGACGAGTAAGTTAAGCATGAATGACCTAAAACTAGGGATTGCTTTAGAGATTTGCCAAAAGCTGACATGAAAGAGATTCTTTACCACCGCATGTGGGAATCCAACTCCTACAAAGCTCATAAAGATCACAAGAAGCTGTAACTGGAGAGGTCAATAGACCGTGATCAGACTGACCAACTTCTAACTGATTTGGCTAAAGCACGAAGAAAGAAGAAAAGGAGACATGATTCACCGAAAACACCACCTGGGTCTCCACCTCATCAATCACCTCCTCCTCTACCACCAGCAGGTCCATCTGGAACTTCAGGATCTTCTGGAGCTTCTGGATCTATAGGTCCTTATATACAGGATCTGAATGAGCCTTGATAGTCCTTTGAATAAATCCAAAGACACTATGAGAGACAATAACTGTGAATATAAATATTGACGCGGAATATCAATATCTATACCAAGATGAACACAAGAACGAAATACTAAAATTGCTATTACTATTACTATTTGATTGTGAATACTCAATCAACTCATGTGTTTACAATACTATTCTACGTTCCTTTTATAAGCTTAAGGAACCCTAAACGCGTTAAGAGATAATGCTTATCTCTTCCTAGATTAACGCTAATTGATAACTATTACTATAATTACAACCAGACTTAACTGTCTGACCAAGCAGTATTAACTTTAATACTGCCAGACTTAAGTTAATGCTGGCAGACTTAACTTGCTCTACCAGACTTAACTTCTATGCTAACAGTACTAACTATTCAGCTATCAGTACTAACTTTAACTAACAGACTTAACTTTAATACTAACAGTATTAAGTCTGTTTACAATATTTTCCTAACAATCCTCCCCTAACTTGATCTTCATTCATGAACTTCAAGTTTCTTCAAAACATTTTTGATCTTTAAACACTTTAAGCTTCACCTTGGGCTTTTAGAGGATTGTCTTGAACTTCTGTCTTCAAAATAATAAGTCTTTATGTCTTCAAATCTTGACAGCAACTAGTCTTTAACCCTTGTATCAGCAACCTTGACAATTTTGTACATCAAATCATAAAGTTTCAGTCTATTCTCATCACTTCCAGGTGTGTTAA
>BQNB010045067.1:0-20259 GCA_026074375.1 Tanacetum coccineum
TATGTCTTCCCTATGTTTAGTTATGAACAGAGTTGGATCAATAGAACCTTTTGAGAATCCTTCGGATACCAGGAAGTTGGAGAGTTCATCATACCACGCTCTTGGTGCTTGTTTGAGACCATATAATGCTTTCTTGAGATGGTAAACTTTGTCAGGATGATATGGGTCAACAAATCCATCTGGTTGGTTTACGTACACTTCTTCCTTCAGAGGTCCGTAAAGAAATGATGTTTTAACGTCCATTTGGTACACTATAAATGATTTGTGTGCAGCATACGCAATGAACAGCCGTACAGCTTCCAACCTAGCAACTGGTGCAAATGACTCTTCAAAATCAATTCCTTCCTTTTGAGCATATCCCTTAGCCACAAGACGAGATTTGTTGCGAATGACAGTATTTTCCTCATCACGTTTGTTTTTCCAGAGCCACTTTAAGTTAATGACATTTTTGCAAAGTGGTCTGTCGACTAATTCCCTAGCTGACGTCTTGTTCTAACTGATTGAGAAGGATTTCTAATGACTTGTTCTAATGGATGATCTTTTGTCCAACGTTGTGCGGAAGGATGGTGTTGATAGAAAGTATGCATGTTTGACGAATCAACATGACGAGACGATGTCTCCCCTTGTTCTTGTACCGGTGTACTGAAACTTGGGCTTGAGCCCGCAACACGGACAATTATTAGATAACAATCCAAGCCCATTAATCCCGACTAGCCTATTACTTAACAAGACTAAATATTACAAAGACGACCGATGACATTCTTGTTCGACTTATATAAAAATAAGGCTATACAAAACATTTGGCTTTTAAGGTCCATTCCTCAGAAAGAGTGTCCTAGTGTCCTGAGATTACAAAATATCAGGTTTCACCCATTTATATTCAATTAAAGCATTTGAAGCTTAACTAGATGCTTATTGTGAATTCAGAAATGCTTATTCCTTATTGAAGTTTGTTTAGTTGATCATTAGTTTTATCTGTTTGTAATTTTCCATTACTAATTCTAGTTAAATAATCCTTTTAGTTGATACTTTCTATAGGATAAATACCTAAGACTGAAGTAACTAGTATATTTATGAACCATAAAGCTTTAGATTTTTAGTGTTTAGATAGCTTAATTAGTTTAGTTTAAGACTGAGTAGATAAAGGTTTAGCATATTTGTTTTAAAATAGATGTTTAAGTAAAAATTTAGTTTGGGACGAGTATACTGTTAAAAGTATGTTTGGGATAAGGTGTTTTTGACTTTAAAAGTCAACAGGATTATGTCAAAGTATTTTACATAGTTGTGGTTTTCAAAGCTTTCAAGTTTTAAAAAGGATTTGAAACTTAGATTGTATAATTTCAAGATTTAGAGCTCAAAATAGTTTACTAGCACCAGGACAGTTTAAAGGTTTAAGTAGTTTTGTAGTTAAGTGATTTACAGCATTCTAGTGTTCAAGTTTGGTTAATGTAGGTTTAGATACATTTAGTGAGTTAGTTCATGAGTTCTAAGTTTAAAGTTTTGGCCTGCACTTAAGCTTTTACCAAATATCTCAGCATAAGTATTAGTAACTCAGTTACTACTGCTTGTTGCTCACCATTTTTTTAGCTGTCTATAGCACTTGAAATTAGGAGATAGAACTTAGTATTAAGCATTTTAGTAGTATTCCATTAGCTATATAAAGATCAATCTTATTAAGTTTCATTTTTAAGCTTTAGACAAACTCTAGTTCATGCAAAAAGTGGTACTAGGCAAGCAACATAGATTTCACGAATTTCTTTTAAATTCCTATTTTAGTTTGTTATTTCCAAATATCCTTTATCTAGTTTAATTCAATATCAATAGTATAGTCTTATTTTCAAAATTTCATATCTTAGATTAGATTTGAGCCTAGTTATCTATAAGAAGTTGGCTTAATATCAGTCATTAAGCTTGAACCTTAGCTTTTTAAGATCAAATTTCTTGTTAATCTAGTTTACTTTTAGCTTATTTCTTTTTAGATATCTTTAGTACACATCACAAGTTTCATGTAGTTTCTTTTGGATCTTATTTTCATTGAGAATTAAGCTAGATATAAGCTAAAGATTAGAAAAGTTAAATTTTCAAAAGAAACTTCATAGTTTTCTGAATAGACAGTTAAAAAGCTAATTTCTACTTATCAAGTTGATAAAATGTCAATGTGCTTTTATTAAAGTGTAGTAAAAACTCAGAGCAGTAACTTTTCTGTTTTGAGTTTTTGCTTATTTTCATTTGTAATAAGCTGAAAAATTGTGTAAGTCGTAGTTTTATTTGGTATTTTCTAAATAGATAAAGGTGTTCTGTTTAACTATAGTTAAAAAAAACAAATTACTTTTCCCCGCCTACCCTTTATTTTCATCTTTAGCATTTTCTACCTGTTCTTTTAGTTTAATAAAATAGGATTAATATTTTTAAAATTAGGTTTAATAAAATTAGGGTTTAGGTTTTAATTAGCAAAATTAGGGTTCAATTGGTTAGTAAAAATTGGGGATTTTTATATCATTAGATTTCTGCACATTTTTAGTAGTTAAAAATCATTTTTCTTTATTTTTCCAATTAAGTTTGTATTTTCTATAAATTAAAATAGGTTTTAGGTAATTTCTCTTTCTTAATAAATTCATAGAAAATAGAAAAATAGTTGGAAAAATCTTATTCTTTTTGTAATAATTTTCTTTTTCATTCTAGTATTTTTGAAAAATAGAAATAGAATTTTAGTGTTAATTTTTAGAAAAAGTGTATTTTTAGTAATTCATTTTTCTTTAAAAAAATCATATAAAATTCAAAAATAGTTAAAAAATAATTCTTTTTCCTAAAATTTTCTCTTTAATTTTGTGATTTTTAGGTAAAAAAGTTTGTTAGTATTAGTGCTTTAGATTTTAAATTTCAGTTTTAGCTCACGTTTTTAATTTTCGTGTATTAAAATTTCGTACTAGTTAATTGTTTTTAGTTTCTTTAATATTTTCTATAGTTTAATTGTGCTATTATATTCGTAGTGTAATTCAAAATTCAAAAATTCTTTATCAATTCTTGACTCGAATCCGAATTATTCCCGAATTTCAATTCACGACTTCGTTGGGATACGACCCGAGAAGAAAATACATTGATCTTGTTGATTTTTAGACTTATATATATTTTATATTTTATTATATATTATATATTTAGTGTAAAATTCACCGATCAATTTTTGGCGCCGTTGCCGGGGAGGCTGTAAAAACGATTATCGTTACGTCAATCAATTTGTGTTTGAAGCTGTGAATATTTTTATATATATATAAAAAAAAAGTACAAAAATATTTTCATTTTCTTTTAGTATAATTATCATTTAAAAAAAAATAAAAAAAAAAAAAAAAAAAAAAAAAAACATTGTCCATAAAAAGAAATAAAATTCACAAATTGGTAAAAATACCAAAATATAATATTCTCAACAGAGGTATTATCATAATAACTTCCGGTGAACTTATTGGTTCCCAACTCGAACAAAAGATTTAAAACTTGCCTTTGTGTCACTTGTGAAATACGGCTCACCTTTAATTGATAAACAAACTATAAGAGGGGTATAAGGAGGGTTGTTCCGAGGAACTACGACCCGAAAGGAGAAGGTTTTTAATAGCTTCGCGCTTTCCCGCTCCTCCGCTCCTTTGTGCGTTTGTCTTTTAAAGAGCTACCGTGAAACGAGTTGACTATTGGTTTAAGTTGTCTTATCTCATTTTGTCCGTTAAAATAAATTGTGAATTAATTGAAAAACCAAAAATAATCTTCTTTTTCTTCGTATCATTTAATTCTTTTCTTATCCATCTTAATGTTTAATTCTTATGACGTCATTCGATTATCGTTTGAATCCGATTTACGCGATTAAAGAATGCTCGACTTGTGGAGTTTTGTACACTGCAGACTTTTGTTGTTCAAAAAAGGGTCTTGAAGACAAGATTCTTGTTCCTAAACCCCCTCGAAATTGTGCAAGGTGTGCAAGGTGTGGAACCCCGGTTGATGGTCCGTATTGTCAAGGATGTGCTCTTTTACGAAAAAAAATTAAGGAAGATTTGTTTACATATTGTGTTGAAAATGAATTTTTCAAAGACCTTCAAAATACTTTCGAGTCATCCGTTGACAACACCAACGTGGTTAATGCTCCTCAAGAGCCATTCGTTGCCAATCAAGACCCCGATGAAAATTCCTCACCAAGTCCTCCACAAATCGACCATTGTTGTCACGAGTGCGGTGATTCGTTAGATGGAATCTTCTGTCGACAATGCACTTGTAAGTTTTGTGGGAAAGGTGCTCATTACGGTTATAATTGCCCTCCGAAAGTTCCGTTTATCTCTAATCCGGAACCATGCAAAAATCAAACCATTGGTGAGCACCTACAAAACTTGCAAGGTTTGCAACAACAATGTCTTCTTCGTACATGCCAACAATGTGGGTGCAATGAATACGATGGAGTTTGTTTTTATTGTAAAGTTGGAAATGGAACACCAATCAATGTTTCAACTCCGTACTCTTCTAACGATTCTCCAAGTGTTGCAAACCATCCTCCACAATCCCAATACGTGCCATACTCTTGTGAGTTATGTGGGAACGATTCTCATTACGGTTACGATTGTCCACCTCAAGTCCCGTTTGTCTACAATCAGGACCCATGTTTCAATCAACACTTTGATTATTTTCCACAAACTTCACCGAGTTTTCCACAACAATATCTTTGTTGTGAAAATTGCGGGGGTCCTCATGAAACCTTCCAATGTCAACCAATGAATGAAGACTATTATCATGAGCAAAATTCTTGCTATGATTCAAATTCTTTTGGTTTTGACCAAGTTCAACCCCCGCAATATACCGTCAATCATCCAATCTTCAATTCCCAAAATGAGCTTCTCAATTCTAGTAATAAGCTTATGGAACAAATGACAACCTTATGTGATTTGGTTGGTCAAGCTATACAAAAGAAGGAAGAAGAAAAGCGAATCGCGGAAGAACAAGCGGCTAAAGATCGATATTGGAAGATTCCCATTTGCTACGATGATGACGAAGACGATACCATTACAATCACACCCGTTTTACCAATCGAGGAACCCGATAACTCTCTAAGTATGGGGGACGAGCATCTTGACACTATTCCAGCAACGGAATCGGACGAAGTAATAAAGTCTAGTGTTGAGGACCTTGTCCCAATCCCAAGTGAGTCCGAGGGTATTCCCGACAAAATGTGTGATGTGCCTCTTTGTGAAAATACCACCCCTCTTAATGCTCTCAATGAACATTCTGAGATTGTTGTCAATTCCAACGATGATAATTCTTCGAGTGATGACGATTCTACCTACGGTGAGGATATCGATTATGTCGATGCATCACCTCCCGATGTTGAGATCGTCAGCTTAGAGGTGGTGGAGATTGTTGATCCGGAAGTTGGAAGGATTGATGATGACATTCTTTTAACAATCAAAGACGATATCCTTCGTGAAAAATTGTTGAATGTCAATCTTCTTATTGCTAAGATCGATTCTAGTCCTTGTACTTATAAGTTTTCAAAAGTTACAGTATATACCCCTTGCATGAAAATGATTTACAAAACAAGTCCAAAATCCATAATAATGATATTTTTCAATATGAAAAGTAATTTATAGGTTATAGCTTATTAATATAAGCTAAAATATGAAGGTTTAACGTAACAAAAGTTCAAAATAACGATTCGTTAAGCTAGAAATCAAAACGGGTCGAATTAGGGTTTTAAAATGAAAACGCGCGGGTTTTAAGTTTAAATTCTTTCAAGACTTAATAAAGTACTTATTATAATGTTATATAAGCTTATTAGGATAGATTATAACAATAGTTTACAAGTTTAGCTTATAGATTAAGCAAAAACATGAAATTAGGGTTTCATGAGCTCGGTTTGGATCAAAAAGGTAAAACACATATGTTTTTGAGTTCAAAGCTTTTAAAAATAGTTTAAGCATGATCATATGAACATTATAAGGGTATGAAAATAGAATGTGAGCTTATGGAACCTGGTTTTGAGCTTATAGCTTGGAAACGGGTCGAAATCGGGACTTTTAGCTTCGTACGCCTAGAATAACAACTCCGGGGCTTCTTTTCTTGGTTTCTTTGCTTGACTTCTGCTCTTGGGACTTCTATTATTGCTCTTGATCATACCTTGGACTTCATTGATGATTAGATATAAAGAATTGAGGTGTGAGTTGAAATGAAAGGGTTTACACCCTTAATATAGGGTTCGAACTTCTTAGGGCCCAAGGAAACTTCATGGTTAAGTTTAGGACACATATGGTATGACTAGGAGAGGCTAGTGATGATATGGAGAAGCTATGAGATGATAAGGAGAAGCTATGGAAGTAGGATTGCAATGTGGAAGGTATTAGGGGTGTTTGTATGGCCGCGACTAAAAGGAGGAAGAAGGAGGTGTCAAAACTCCTTGGTGGCTAAGTCATGTGCTTGAAGTGCTTGTAAGAAGCTTGGAGATAAAGTAGGTGAGTCATGGAGGTGTGTGGTAGCTTGGTTGGTTTTCAAAATAGGTAAAAAGGAGGGAACATGAGTATAGAGTTCAAACTTGCTCAGGTTAGGGTTTTTGGTTCAAATTTTGTGTAAAATGGAGTAATGAGGATAAATTATGAAATGTAATCTTGTAATTAAGTGTTTATAACTTAATTTTATTAATGGTTTAGGTTAATAATGGGTAAAAACGAAGAAATGGGTCATGGTTTAGAAACTAGCTTAGTTTTAGGGTTTCTTGGTTTGAATTAGGGTTTTGAGTTAAAAAATGAGTCTAAGTGATTGAAATGGAGGGAAATGTTGTTTAAAAGTTGAACATTGCTTGTTTGTACATTGTACTTAATATTTTGTACAAGATTTGTTAGGAAAACGGAGGTAAAATGGCTATTTTGGATGTCATGCTTAATGACTTATACATTATGCTTTTAAGGACTTGTACCTTGACTTAGAGGGAGTTTATATTTTAAATGAGATGTTATATTACTTGTACATATGCTTTAGTAGCTTGTGCATTCACTTTAGATGTTAACTTTACATGGAATTAGGGTTTTAGAGGTATACGATAACAGTTTAAAGCCTGTCTTGATATAACGTTGCAAATGGTACATTATATGAGTAATGTACTTTGTAAAAATGATATTAAGATATTGACTTGACATGTTATGATGTTTGCTTGACATATATGAATCTAGGATTGCCATAGATAGGTTGCGTGAGCTCGTTAACTTTAGTTATGCAAGTTATGTTGCATATTGAGATATTGGTAATGTAATAAAGCGAAAAATTTCCCTGAAAAAGGTGGTTCATATATAATAGATAGATAGTACATTGCATCTAACTTAATAGATGGATATTTATATTGATGAAAATTTGCGGGTTGTTATAGCTAGCTACTTCGACACTTTCACTAACGACTTCAGTCGTTATGGTTATGTTTACCTGCTGAAACATAAACATGAAGTGTTTGAAACCATTAAGATATTTTAAAAGGAAGTAGAAAACTAACTCGGGAAGACCATTAAGTTACTACGTTTTGATCGTGGAGGTGAATATATGAGTCAAGAGTTTTTAGATCATCTAAAGGAGCATGGGATTATTGCCCATCGCACTCTTCCCCACACGCCACAAAACAATGGTATGTCAGAGAGGAGAAATTGAACACTGCTAGACATGGTTCGATCCATGATGAGTCAAACTACTCTTCCAAAGTCCTTTTGGGATTATGCCCTTGAGACTGCTGCACGCATTCTCAACATGGTTCCAACTAAGAAGGTTGAAAAGACACCATACGAAGTATGACATGGGCAAGCCCCCAAGATGTCTTACTTAAAATTCTAGGGCTGTGAGGCATTTGTTAAGCGTGATCACTTAACCAAACCTGACAAATTGGACACCGATCTAGTTTAAGTGGTATCTTTTAGAGGTACCCAAAGGAAACAATGGGATATTCTTTCTACAACCCATCCGAGAACAAAGTCTTTGTTGCTTGAAATGCTGAGTTATTTGAGAGTAATATTATAGATCAAGAAGCAAGTGGGAGTGTAGAAGATCTTGAAATTATTCAAGAAGAAGATACAAATCCTTCTTTAGACACTAGCTTTAATCATGAAGAGGATGATCAGAAATATGTGAACCTCAAAGTGGATTCAAATCCCATTCGTAGGTCCACAAGGATAAAACGTGCCCCAAATTGAATGTGCTTGTACATCGATGCTGATGAACATGAGTTGGGGGATCTAGGTGAACCCGCCAACTCTAAAGCTGCATTAATGGATCCTAAATCCAAAAAATGGCTAGCTGCTATGAATGTGGAAATGCAATCCATGAAAGACAACGACGTTTGGGAGCTTGTAAGTATAGGTACACCAACGGGGAAGCTCAGTCCCAAATAGATCTTGTGGAAACTAGAAGGGGGGTTGAATAGTTTACATGTTTGTTTTGCGTTTTAAAAGTTTACTTTCAAAAAGGTATAGATCCGAGTTATATGTTTAATCAAATCACAATATGAACAAGCAATAACTATTTAAACTAAAGCACGATAACAACAATAATAATGTAAAGAGATAAGGAAAGAAACAACCAAACCAAGACACCAAGATTTTATAGTGGTTCGGCTACGAAGCACCTCTTCGCCCTACTCTACTCCCCGAGTATCCGACTCGAGATTTCACTATGTCAACAAGCTCCTTTTAGGCGGAGAAAACCGTTTACACGTCGCTTACGTTATTTTCCAACACTAAGCTAAATGTCGAGTCCTAATCTTAGCTAGAACCAATCTACCACTTCACAAGATACACCCACTCACAAGATCTACACTATCGGATTTACACAATATCCGAATCACACAACTACACAAGATAAATACAATAGAGGTTTGGTACTTAGAAGAAAAGAGGAGAGATCACTAATTAATACTTCGCTTCTTGACGAATACGAGTGTTCTTCTCTTTCACTTGAATGAGAAGGAAGAGATGAGAAGAAGAGATTAGATCACTTGAAACAAGATCTAAGTATGTTAGTGATCAAGAGTTTTAGTGAGAGAAAGAAGGTTTAGAGAAAGAAAGAAAAGACTGAAAAATTTCGTGCAAAGAGGAAAAATGTTTTTCTGCTGGGAATGGGCCAGTATTTATAGGCAGGGAATCCCAACGGCTATTTGGGGGCGGTCCCGGCAGTCCCTTATATATAAGGGGGGCGCCAGGCCTATAAGGGGGCCGTCGCCTAGACTCCGCTCCCTTTTTTGTCTTTTTGTGGGGAAGGTTGTATCTGGTGTAGAAGCTACCGTTTTGAGGGGAAAATTTAACTTTCAAATCTGAATTTCAAATTTTTAGTTTTTAATAAAACTTTTTATATTAATTAGAAAATATTTTGTAAATGTATTTTTGAGAAAATACTTTTGTAGAATTAAAAGTGAGGAATAAGAGAAAAATATTTTCTTGATCACTAATCTTGCTAAATTTTTTTTTTATTTTTAATCATTGTTGCCATACCTTAAGTGAGCACTTAATCTTAGAAATGAAATTTTACATTAATAATTTTAAACGTTTATTTTTATTGTGAACGTTATTAATATTTTGTTATTTATCAAAACGTTGAAGGTCAAAAAATAAAATGAACGTTTTTGAGCATTATTTTGTATTAACAATCTTCCCCCTTTTTATGATGGACAAAAATAAAACTCATTTTAAATAAAATTAAAGATGTCAAATAATTAAATGAATTTTATGTTCCATATCTCCACCTTTTTTTGTCGAATTCAAAAAGAATGATCGTCGATTTTGTTGAAGGAAGAAATAAATCGACGATATCAAGACTCCCCCTTGATGTGTGCTCCCCCTTGTTCAGGGCACTAAGGGATCGATCATACGAAAATTATTTTGCTACAAAACAAAGTTAGAAGTACAAGTGCAAGACAAATATCTTTCAAGGTAACATATTGCATTTAAATTAACAAAACAAGAGTTTCATTTCACCAACAAGAAACTCATACACTAGCACATCCAAGTAATACATTCAACATAAAATTTAAAAACTAGATCCTAATAAGAGCTAAGATACATCCATACAACATTTGTATGAATAATTATAATAGATAATCATAAAGACATAATAAGACATAGATCTACACTAGTTGATTCTTAAAAGGTAGAAGATGTCATAATCAAAAGATGACAGAGCAATTATTTAGGAAGATTAATCATGTAGGAATGATTAATTAAAGAGGGAAAAAGATAGGAGTTTGGGAGACGCATTAGTTGGAAGGATACGGGTTAGAGGATTGATTGTTAGAGATAGTAAAGAAGTTGATTTCATTTCTTAAAGAATGGAATTGGTGTCTAGAAAAATTGCAACAATGACAAAAACTTGAGTGAAATTCAACTTGAGCATGAGAAGGAGGATGAATTTGTGGTGGTGGTGGTGAAGGTGGTGCATGAATGTAGGCATTTGATGGATTATTGTGTGAATCAAGAATAGTGGAAATGTTGTGGAGTTGGTTAATCATTTGATCTCTTAAGGGATTATAAGATGCTGGTGAAGGAGATTGTAAGTAGACTCTTGGAAGAAGAGGAGGTGAGTCATTTTGGGAAGGAGGTGATGATTTTAGAGTGGATGTTTTGCATTTCCATACTTGTCTAACCGACATCCTTGGTTTTCTAAAGAAGTTGGGATGGTGGTTTGATCAAGACATTGATAAAGAAGAAGAGAGATTTAAAGGAAATAAAGATGGTGGTGAAGTATGAAAGTTAGGTGATTAAATAATGAGAAAGATTAGATAAATTAGCAAAGCATGGTTTAGGAAGAAGTAAATGCCATATATGGTTTAGCCAACTGGGAAATGACAGCTTGAGGATGTAGGTAGGAGGGTCAAGATACAGAAAAAGAGGTAAACTTAAAATTTTTCTTTCCCTCCTGGTGGCGGTCCCATATCACCAGGCGGTCTCAAATATATTGAGGTGCCACCGGGTATATAAGGGGCCATTTTTTGGAGGCAAGAAGATTTCCAGTTTTCTCTTTTTCTTAAGTCCAGTGATTTTGGCTTTTACCAATATTCAAGAATCAACTAGTTCAAGGAATAATATGAAGTTCTATTCTAACATACAAATTATTTAGCAAGTAGTGGCATTTCTTCTCATCTTATAATCATAAAATTTGCTAGTCATAGAAAGTTAATAGAATGTAGAAGATTATTCAAGTCAAATGCAAATAAAATTTGCTACTCCTAGTCCTAATAATAGAGAAATATAATGTATTAAACACGAGAGATGATAATAATAATAATAATAATAATAATAATAATAATAGTGTCATAGTAGTTTTGCCAACACGTTCATTTTCGTTTTCCACCCATCATGTTCTTGAGAGCTTGTCCAATTGACCTTAACCCTTCCCGGTGAGCATCTCTTTGTTGGGTTTGAAGATTAATAGTTTCGGAGAGATGGGTATTCAAGTAATGACTTTCATGAGGAGGGTTTTGAGTGACTCTAGGGACAACATTAGATGAAGAGGAGACATTTTGGGAAGGTGAAGAGGACAAGTTGGAATGAAATGAGTCATCATCATTTTCATCAACTATGGCGTTGAGTGAAAGAGATGAAGAGGGATGATTTTGAGTGGTGGAGAAGGAGCTAGCATTTGACTCACGAGGTCTTTTCTAGCCTCGATTCGCTCGCGTCTTTCGCTTATAATGAGAGCAAGTGGATGCATGGCTCGATCATGTGCGAGGTAATGATCAAATGCTAGCTCAGGAGAGATGGACACAATATGCTTGAATAATCTAGTCAAAAGCATTCCATAAGGTAGAAGTTCCTTTGGTTTGCTTCGAGTCTTTTCCATTCTTTTGAGAATGAAAAATGCTAGATTGTAAGGAGTAGAGGTCTCAATGCAATAAAGCATGTGACAAAGACAAGCGGAGACATGATCCATATGTCCTCCTAGACAAATGGAGTTTTCACGAATAATGTCAACCTAAGGTTTCATATGAGTATGAATCTCTCGGGTTAGGATTTCGTTATCACCTACGACAATGGTTTTCTTATTTTTGGTACGAGTTTCTTGACCTTGTCGAGGAACTTGAATAAGAGACTTAATGACTCTTGGATATGGAGGTTTGGTTTTATAAAGACATCTACTTGGAACGCTTACTGACAAATGATTAAGAGACCACATTTCGGTGTTGGAGGCTTGACCTTTGAATGAGATTTTCAAAATTTGACCAAATTCCTCAAGAGTGAGGGAGAATGACTTATTTTGAATGACGAAGTTAACAACAAATTGACCCTTGGGATTATAGGTAAAAGTGAGTTGACAGTAAAACTCGAGAACAAAGCAAGATACAATTTGTTTGTTAATGTCTAACAAACAATCAAAGCCAATTGACTCAAACTTAGCATGAATATGACTCATATTTTCAAAGTTTGGACTCACAACCCTTCCCTTATGAAAGTACTATTTTTCAAGATTTGCCATTGTGTTTAGTAGAGGTTAGTGAAATTCGGTTGATATGAGTGGAATGTATTTTTGGGTTAATTGATGGTCTAGTCCGGTTTTTCGAGGCATTGTTACCTAAAATGAAACAAACACAATCATATTTTAATGTCTTATGCTTGTATTGATGTTTTGAGTTCGTTCCTAGTGTGTGTCTATATGCGACAAATGTGGAGCAATGATTATCTCGACCTAGATATAAAAATACTAAAAGGTGGGGAAAAAAAGGGTTATTATAATCAAACGCTCCTTCGTTGATTTTGCCTAACCAAACAAGTCGAAAAATACATATGGAATTATGTATCTCGAAATTTTGTTCATGGAGGATCATTATGCATGTGTTTAAAAACGTTTTTAGGTTGTATTGACAATGCATAACAATAATTTTATTGTGTTCCTAACGTGAGTGATTTGAAAATAAAATTAGGGTTTTGGTTCAAAATCAATTTTTCGTTTAATCTCACTAATGTATGCAAATCCTATATCTACGGGAAGCATATTAGTTATACATTGTATCCTAGTACTCTTAATTATTCAAAATTGAAAGAAAAATCAAAAATCTCCAATTTTAATTTTTGTGTTCATCATGAACCCTAGACTTAAATTGAAAGAAAATAGATGAAATGACTTACAATTGATGATCTTTGTGATGTTAGGAATGATTATTAGTGTTGATTTGATCTTCAATTGATGTGTTAATGGTTGGATTTGAGTTTTGGTGGGTTTTTGTGCGTTTTCGTCACCTGCAACACGAAGGGGAGTGTTTGTTTTTGTGGTTTGGAAAATTTTAGTTTAAGTGTTCATATTTTTGATTTCCTGATGGTGGTCCCATATTTACCGGCGGTCCCAAATATATTAGGGGGCCGCCCTCAGTAGAGGGTTTTTGAACATTGTTTTTGACAAAAAAATTACGAAGAGAAGTGACATTTTAATTTGCATTTCACGAATTAAATATGCTTAAAGTACTTTGGATGAAGTATTTAAGTTGTCATGACACGGAATGGAACACGAACTAGAATTGAGATAGAAGAAAAATAAGCGGACTTATATGATTTATAGAATGTGTTCCATAATTCCTAAACCAAGGCGTAGATAGCTAAACGATTCACGTTTAAGGGGTTTAGTAAGAATGTCGGCGATGTTGTCGACGGACGGCACTTTTTTGATTGAGATATGTCCTTTCTGGACATTATCACGAAGAAAGTGGTGACGTATTTCGATGTGTTTGGTACGAGAATGTTGCACTGGGTTTTTGCTAAGGTCAATCGCGCCTTTGTTGTCGCACATGATGGGAACATCATCGAGTCGTACGTCGTAGTCGATGAGAGCTTGTTTCATCCATAGTGCTTGTTGACATGCCTTTCTAGCGCTTACGTATTCGGCTTCGGTAGTGGATATAGCAAGAGCGGTTTGTTTCTTCGAGAACCAAGATGTCAAACAACATCCCACGAACGTACAAATACCGCTAGTGCTTTTTCGGTCCACATAATCTCCCGCATGATCAGAGTCGACATATACTACGGTTTCTATGTCGGTCCCCTTAGGATACCATAATCCTAAGTGCGTAGTGCCTTTAATGTATCAGAAGATACGTTTAACCGCTTCAAGGTGAGAGGTTTTGGGAGCCTCTTGAAAGCGGGCACAAAGGCATACACTAAACATGATATCGGGCCTACTTGCCGTTAGGTATAATAAACTACCTATCATGCCTCGATACTTGGTACTATCTACCGACTCACACTCTTCATCTTTCGTGAGTTTAGTATCGGAGGACATGGGGGTTTTCATTGGTTTAGAATCTTCTAGACCAAATTTCTTAAGCATTTCTTTAATATACTTAGATTGATTAAAGAATATACTGTAACACCCCCATTTTGACAAATATAGCAGCAGAAGCTAATCTGGGGTATTACTTCATAGTACAACAGTCATAATCATAGAAAACGACTCAAAAGAGACGTTTTGGAAAAATTTAGTTATCATTCATTTATTCATCAGAGTTTTACAAAAGGAGGTCCCAAAATCTATCAAAAAGTGTGAATGATAACATTTAGCCATTCTTCAAGTCCTTGCCATCAGCTGCTCAAATTCCTAAGATAAACATGCTTAAAAGAGTCAACACAATGGTTGAGTGAATTCATAGGTTTATAATAAATAGTTTGAATACAAGTCATCATAAGTGATAATTGCAATGAGTACAATTATTATATAAAACAGTATTAACAGTGTTCATTATTGTATCTAAGCTCATGGCACACAAACTGACTGGTGTATATATATATACCCAAATTGCTGTGATATATATACATAGAGATAATGGCCCCCGGTGTAGGTAATTGCCATATACCTATGAGATTCAAATATAGTGCGTTTGGTTACCTATCCGGCTAACACAAACGGGATTCGTCAATCCCGATAGATCTATCCACAATATTCGCGTTCACTCGTAAGTGATTAATGGTCCATGATAATGAGGGTCTTTTGGCATAAAGTGACTTAGATCACAAGCAATAATATGATAGCATATATTTAGAAAACACTTGTATTCATAGTTTATAGCATGTATCCCCCTCACGGGTTTATGAAAACATTCAAGAGATTTAAAAGTGAGGCTATGAACTCACTAAGTCTTTGAAAAGTAATCACATTGTTATAAGATAAACGAGTATGTAAAAGAGTTTGTAAACAAGCATGTATCCCCCTCGCGGGTTTATAAAACATGTAAATAAGTAAAGGCGAGGTTATGAACTTCACCTTAACAATATAGTACAGGGAAATCTGATTGATGGCAAAGGTATATGAAATGAAAGTAACGGCTTCATCACACGCAACCTGGGGTAATATGTCAAGTCTTAGTTATGTTTCAAAACTTTATAAAGTATAATGTATATCTTTGATTGAATTTTTATGGAGTATTGTATCACCGTTCGGGCCATCATAATTCAAGAGGTTCATTCAGTAACGTTTGAGGCGCTAGGGCACTTTAATCGTAAACCCAACACCCCCCCCCCCCCCCCCCCCCCCCCCCCCCACCCCCCCCCCCACTCAATAGCACGTAATACCAAGATTAAACCCTTAATATGAAGCTCTCTTAGTAATGTGATACGATATAGATTCGGACAAGATTTTTTAAAAAAAGCTCATCAGTTGATGAATTTTATTAATAGATATAACATAATCGGAGTTTTGCGTTTGCTCAATAATGGAAAAGATAAGGCACAATCAAGCAGTAATTAATTATGTCTTATGAGGTTTTGGAAAAACATTTCTTACTTTTATCAAAATGTTACATTTTAGACCCTTAAGAATGAAAAATGGCAAAATATACCCTTGGAGTTTTCACTTTTACAAGTTTGGTCCTTCTAGTTTAAAAGATGTACAAAGTAAACCTTGTATTTTGGAAAGTGACATAATAGACCCCTATAGTTATAACTTTGATAAAATGACATTTTCAGTCCCTTTAGTTATAAGTTTTAGAAAGTTACGATATATACCCCTATGCATGAAAATAATTACATATTTAGTCCAAATTTGCATGCAAGCTATTTTTAAGACTCCAAATGATATTTGCAGGTTATAGCTTATTAATATAAGCTAAAATAAGATGTTTTAACGTAACGAAAGTTTAGATTAATGATTCGTTAAGCTAGAAATCAAAACGGGTCGAATTAGGGTTTAAAAATGAAAACGCGTAGGTTTTTAATTCAAATTCTTTCAAGACTTAATAAAAAGTTTATAATAACATTAGTTTAACTTATTATGATAGATTATAACAATATTTAACCATAATAGTTTTTAGATTAATCAAAAACATGGAATTAGGGTTTTAGGGGTACGGTTTGGATCAAAAAGAGAAAGGGTTTTAAGTTTAAATTCTTTCAAGACTTAATAAAGTACTTATTATAATGTTAGATAAGCTTATTAGGATAGATTATAACAATAGTTTACAAGTTTAGCTTATAGATTAAGCAAAAACATGAAATTAGGGTTTCATGAGCTTGGTTTGGATCAAAAAGGTAAAACACATATGTTTTTGAGTTCAAAGCTTTTAACAATAGTTTAAGCATGATCATATGAACATTATAAGGGTATGAAAACAGAATGTGAGCTTATGGAACCTGGTTTTGAGCTTATAGCTTGGAAACGGGTCGAAATCGGGACTTTTAGCTTCGTACGCCTAGAATAACAACTCCGGGGCTTCTTTTCTTGGTTTCTTTGCTTTACTTCTGGTCTTGGGACTTCTATTGATCTTCTATTTCTGCTATGGAAGTATTAGAACTCCATTTGTGGGTAAGAGAGAAGTTGTGGGGGATGGTTTAAATGTATGTGTATGTTTCGACTTATATAGGGTTAGAAACACTTGGTGAGCAAGTTTTCTTAGCATCTAAGGGAGTGATAAGTGTCTAACCTAGTAGAGATGACAAGGAAGAGCTAGTATGGTGAGTAACATAAGCTAGAAACTAGCCTTGAGGTGTTGTTTGGTCCTTGTGATGCCGCGGCATATAAGAGAAAGAAAGGAGGTGACAAGGCCTCCTTGGTGACCAAGGAATGAAGTGAGGTGCTTGTAAGCAGCTAGGGGCTGAAGTAGGTGAGTCATGGAGGTGTGTGGGTGCTTGGTTGGTTTTCAAAATAGGTAAAAAGGAGGGAAAATGAGTATAGAGTTCAAACTTGCTCGGGTTAGGGTTTTTGGTTCAAATTTCATGTACAATGGAGTAATGAGGATAGATTATGAAATGTAATGTTGTAATTAAGTGTTTATAACTTAATTTGATTAATGGTTTAGGTTAATAATGGGTAAAAACGAAGAAATGGGTCATGGTTTAGAAACTAGCTCGGTTTTAGGGTTTCTTGGTTTGAATTAGGGTTTTGAGTTTAAAAATGAGTCTAAGTGATTGAAATGGAGGGAAATGTTGTTTAAAAGTTGAGCATTGCTTGTTTGTACATTGTACTTAATAGTTTGTACAAGATTCGTTAGGAAAACGGGGGTAAAATGGCTATTTTGGATGTCATGCTTAATGACTTGTACATTGTGCTTTTAAGGACTTGTACCTTGACTTGGAGGGAGTTTATATTTCAATTGAGATGTTATATTACTTGTACATATGCTTTAGTAGCTTGTACATTCACTTTAGATGTTAACTTTACATGGAATTAGGGTTTTAGAGGTATACGATAACGGTTTAAGGCCTGTCTGGATATAACGTTGCAAATGGTACATTATATGAGTAATGTACTTTGTAAAAATGATATTAAGATATTGACTTGACATGTTATGATGTTTGCTTGACATATATGAAGATAGGATTGCCATAGGTAGGTTGCGTGAGCTCGTTAACTTTAGTTATGCAAGTTGCGTTGCATATTGAGATATTGGTAAGGTAAGTAATGTAATAAAGCAAAAAATTTCCCTGAAAAAGGTGGTTCATATATAATAGATAGATAGTACATTGCATCTAACTTAATAGATGGATATTTACATTGATAAAAATTTGCAGGTTGTTATATTATAACCTCACGTTTTGTCTTTTGTGACCTAGACAAATCATGGCACCTACGACCAGACGAGGACAGAATACCCCTACTAGCAACACCAACCCAAACAACATGACTCCAGAATTCGTCCAAGCTATGATTGATCAAGCTCTTCAGCGAAACTCCACCAATGAAGACGCAATCCATAGTTCGCACGGGGATGACCTAAGGAACGTGCAAACTGCGCGCCCTTATTTCTACACTGACTTCATAAAATGTCAACCTTTGAACTTCAAAGGAACTGAAGGCGTTGTCGGTTTAACCAGGTAGATTGAAAAGATGGAATCGGTCTTCAATATCAGTGGTTGTGCTATTGAAAATCAGGTTAAGTTTGCCACCTGCACTCTGTTAGGTGCTGCTTTGACTTGGTGGAATAGTCAGATGAGGACCTTAGGTCCTGAGGCATATTCAATGACTTGGGAAGTACTCAAGAAGAAAATGACGGACAAGTATTGTCCACAGGGAGAAATCAAGAAACTAGAAATCGAGTTGTGGAACCTAAAGGTCAAAGGGAACGATGTTCCAACATACACTGAATGTTTCCAAGAGCTAACCCTGATATGTACCAAGTTTGTTGCTAATGAAACTAAGAAGGTTGACAAGTACATCAGTGGACTTCCTGATAACATTTATGGAAATGTCAAGTCCTCTAGACCCAAGACGTTGGATGAGACCATTGAGTTGGCCAACGACTTGATGGATCAGAAACTCCGCACCTATGCGGAAAGACAGTCTGACAACAAAAGGAAGGCTGATGATTCATCCAGAAACAACCATGGTCACCAACAACAACCCTTCAAGAGGCAGAATGTCGCCAAGGTCTACAATATGGGGACTGGTGAAAAGAAGCCGTATGGGGGATCTTTGCCCAAGTGCACCAAGTGCCATTTTCATCACAATGGCCCGTGTACTCAGAAGTGCCACAAGTGCAACAAGGTAGGGCACTTTGCCCGCGACTGCAGGAGTTCTGGCAACACAAATGTTGCTAATACTCAGAAGGGCAATGGGACAAATCCCAAAGGAAATGGTTGTTTTGAATGTGGAGCTCCAGGACATTTCAAGAGAGATTGTCCCAAGTTAAAGAATAAGGATGGGGGAAATGGGAGTGCACAAGGCTGGGTGTATGCAGTTGGGAATGCGGAGAAGAAAGGGAATGCATCGAGGGACCCGGACTCTAATGTCGTCACGGGTACGTTCCTCTTAAACAACCACTATGCATCTATCTTATTCGACACTGGTGCCGATAGAAGCTTTATATCTACTGCATTTAGTTCCCTGATTAACATCGCCCCAACTCCATTAGAAAATAGTTATGATGTCGAACTAGCAGATGGGAAAATAGTCAGGATAGACACTATTATACGAGGTTGTACTTTAAATTTCTTAAACCATCCGTTCAACATAGATCTAATGCCCGTAGAACTGGGTAGTTTCGACATTATAATCGGCATGGATTGGTTAAGAAAGTATCACGCCGTGATCGTATGTGATGAGAAACTTGTTCAAATTCCCTATGGGAATGAAACCTTGGTTTTTCGTGGTAACGAAAGTAACGACGGGAGAGAATCTCGGTTGACCATTATCTCATGTTCAAAGGCTCAAGAGTACATGGCAAAAGGATGTCAAATCTTTTTGGCACATATATCTGCCAAGAAAGAGGAGGATAAGTCGGAAGGAAAGCAACTTAAGGATGTACCAATCGTCTGCGATTTTCCTAAAGTGTTTCCCAAGGACTTGTCGGGTCTTCCTCCAGCTTGACCAGTAGAATTCCAGATCGACTTAATTCCAGGAGCCGCTCCCGTAGCTCGAGCACCATATCGATTGGCTCTATCCGAAATGAAGGAATTGTCGGAACAACTGCAAGAGGTTTCTAACAAAGGATTCATAAGACCTAGTTCCTCACCCTGGGGAGCCCTGGTCTTGTTCTTCAAAAATAAGGATGGGTCATTCAGGATGTGCATTGACTACCGTGAGTTAAATAAACTGACAGTGAAGAATCGTTATCCACTCCCGAGGATCGACGATTTATTTGATCAACTCCAAGGATCCCGTATTTATTCGAAGATAGATCTGAGATCGGGTTATCACCAGCTTAGAGTACTAGAGCAAGACATTCCAAAGACAGCATTCCGAACTCGGTATGGTCATTACGAGTTCCAGGTTATACCATTCGGGCTAAAAAACGCACCTGCGGTATTCATGGACCTCATGAACCAAGTATGCAAGCCTTACTTGGATAAGTTCGTA
>BQNB010045067.1:20849-38088 GCA_026074375.1 Tanacetum coccineum
TTCTATTCTTTTGGCATTTAATTGGCTTTTATTAGGCAAAATCCCGGGTAATTTAATATACAATTAAGCAAATATCAAAGTTCAATGAAATAAGATTTGATAATGTGAAAATTAAGCAAACCTCCATCAAATGTAAGCCAAACCGCCACCAAAAGTTTAGCAACCCGCCGCCATTTTGTGACCAAACCGCCACCAAAACAAAGCAAACCGTCGCCAAACTATGGACCAAACAGCCTCCAATAGTTAAGCAACTCGCCGCCTTATTTTACACCAAACCGCCTCCAAAATTTTGATCAAACCGCCGGCATTTAAAAGGCAACCCGCCGCCGTTTTAGAAACCAAACCGCTGCCTTTATTTATAGCAAACCGCCATCAAATTTGGCAAATCGTCGCCAAATTTGATAACCCGCCACCTAGTTCTTTTTGATCAAACCACCGTGAGACTTGTAAAACCGCCACATAGAAAATTGTCAACCCGCCATGGATTTTAAATTTGGGCAGAGTAACATTTCTTTTTGCTCATAAAATAATCAACCCGCCGTATACCTAATCAAACCGTCGCGAAACTTGGCAAACCGCCGCCAAGAAATATGGCAAACCGCCACCATAATTGGACAAACTGCCGGCAATATTTTGATTATTTTAAGCAACCCGCCTTTGACTTGGTCAAACCGCCAGCTAGTTTTCCTTAAAACACGGATCTTGTCCCCTACTTTTGTCAAACCGCCACCTTTATATTATTAAACTCAAACCGCCACAAATAACTCAAGAACAAATTAAGCACTAGCAATCCAAATAAGCTTTTTAGCTTCTCAAATAAGCAATAAGGGCTTAATACTAAGTGGTTAGAAGAGTATAAAACACGAAATAACAACCATATCTTCGTGAATCATCAAAAATGAACCAACCCACCACTTAGAACACATAAATAAACCAACCCTTTTAAGCTTATAAATATAACTAGATGCTTGAGTAATCCATGATTTTGGTAGCAATCTAACCTGTTTGACTTGTAGATCGAGGAAGAACAAGATTAACAACTAACTAAGCCCAAAATATTTTGAGCCGTGGGCTTTTTCCACAAAAAAGCTACGAAAATTTGAGCTTATGAACCACGAAATCAGTAGATTAACAACACGAATTCCCGCTATGCTCTGGTGCCAATTGTTAACATTAGATTCACCCTTAGAACAACGGATCCGAAGGCATGGTAAAATGAAAGAGATGATTAGCCATTAAAATAGAGAGAAAAGAGAAAAGATGGGAAGTTGTGTGTGTGGTTGAGAGAAAACACACACACTACACCTTACCAAAAGTGAACTTCTACCCCTCCATGGAAGTATGGAGGGGGTATTTATAGTCTCGGGCTTGACTAGCTAAACTAACCCGACACGACTATAAATGATAAATGTAATTCCGGATTAGTCACCATATTTTAGGGCTAACAACCTCCCTTAGGGGGAGATTGTTAGAAATAAAGAAGTCTCGGTCACTAGTAGTTATTTAGCATTTACTAGCTCGTTAATTAATGATGTTTAATGTAATCGGGCTGACAAAGAAAAAGCCCGAAAAGCCCATCCAAAGGCCCATATGGCCGTCCCCTTTGAGGGTTATAAATACCCTTCACATGTCAAGGTTTATGGTGTGTGATGATCTCTGTAAACACAAAATTCATATCTCTTGCAAGTTTAATCATCCTTCATTATTTATTTTCTTTCCAGTTTTTCTCTTGATCTTTAAACCTCAATCTTTCTTGTGAGATGAAAAATTGTTGGAACCATCAAACAGCTATCTCAATGTTAGTACTGCCAGGAATTACTTAGTACTGCTGAGCATTACTTAGTACTGATGGACATGTCTAAGTACTGCTGGGCTTAAAGCTAGTACTGTTGGGTGACCGTTAGTACTGTTTGAGCCATAACAAAATTTCCTTCACTCAATATAGCCGTTGCGAAATTTCTGCCAACTACTTCATCTATAGGTTTGACTAATTGGAGAATTCATGATTTTTCTATAAATTCAAAAGATTTCTTCAAGATAAGTATAAATCTTATTCAGTCGGTGAAATTAAAAACCTTAAATACTCTCTCTTATCTCAATTACCTCTATCAAACACTCATACTCTCTCCCACGACCATATCCCAAAACCTTAATTAACTTTCTCTTCATTAAATGGCGAAT
Source organism: Tanacetum coccineum (assembly GCA_026074375.1). NCBI lineage: Eukaryota > Viridiplantae > Streptophyta > Magnoliopsida > Asterales > Asteraceae > Tanacetum > Tanacetum coccineum. The sequence goes on from BQNB010045067.1 coordinate 23,031, forward strand.
TTAGAATTTTACGACAAGCACAACATGGTTACCTACTTAGAGAAGACAGAAGGAAGTGAAGGGTTTCATCAAATCATTGATTTTCTCATTGCAAGTCACATCAACTATGCCCTCACTGAAAGCTCAACCATTTATGCTTCTCTTATAAAACAATTTTGGCAACCTGCTGCTTTAAGTACAATTGAGGATAGAGTCATGGAAATCACTGCTACCATTGATGGAAGAGTCAAGACTATCAATGAAGCATCCATTAGAAGACATCTTAAGCTTGAAGATTCTGATGGTATTAGCACTCTCCCTACTACAGAAATTTTTAAGCAACTTGCTCTTATGGGGTATGTAACCACTTCTGATAGCCTTACTTTTCAAAAGGGACACTTTTCCCCTCAGTGGAAATTCTTAATTCATACCATTCTCTATTGTTTGAGTCCTAAGAAAACTGCTTGGGAGCAGTTTAGTAGCAATATAGCTACTACTATCATTTGCTTGGCAACAAACAAAACCTTTAACTTTTCTAACTTAATTTTTGAGGCCATGGTAAAGAACATAGATAGTAAGACAATGTTTTTTATGTATCTCAGATTCATACAAATCTTTTTGAACAAACACCAAAGACTTCTTCTGCCCCATAAAAGAACCTATCCTACTCCTACCGTTACACAAAAACTGTTTAGCAACATGAAAAGAGCCTCCAAGGGATATTCTGGGGTGAACACTCCATTGTTTCAAACAATGCTAGTTCAAGATCAGGGTGAAAGACCAACAATCTCAGTTGTGTCCCATCACACACCCACTAGTGGTCCATCTACCTCACAACCACCATCTATCCAAACCACACCTGTTGCTGAGGAGACTACTCTAATGCCCCATGATTTACCTCTCCCAAGGGTTCACTCACATGGAAGTGATGAGGGTAGTTTATCACTTAATGAATTGACAGTTCTTTGTACCTCATTATCCAAGAAAGTTGAAGGCTTGGAGTCTGAATTAAAGCAAACAAAACATGCCTATAGTACTACTCTCATAAAGCTTATCAAAAGGGTAAAGAAGTTAGAGCAGACTATCAAGATAAGCCAAGCTAGGAGGAGAGCCAAAGTTGTGATCTCTGATGCTGAGGAAGATGAGGAGGATTCTTCTAAACAGGGGAGAAGTTTGATTGAAGAACTAGACATAGATGCTGGAATTTCATTGGTTCCTCCACATTTTGCTGATCAGGGGAGGTTTGATGATACTCATGTTAGTAATCAACCTAAAGAACAATTAGGTGTTTTTAGTGTAGCTAAGGTGCTTGCAGATGCAGCTGAACAAAGAAGGGATGTTGAAAATGTTCAAACTTATACTAGAAGAAGAATAGCAGTTAGTACTGGCAGTGGTGGAGTTAGTATTGACAGTGAATTAGTTAGTACTGCTGGTGTAAAGGTAAAGGATAAAGGCAAAGTCGTTATGCAAGAGTCTGAGCCTCTAAAGAAAATCAAAAAGAGAGTTCAAGTTCAAATGAGTATTGATGAAGAACTAGCTCAGAAGGTGCATGAGGAAGAACATGCCAGATTCAATGCTGAACAGGAAGCAAAGTTTAATGCAGAACAAGAACAAGAAAGGCTTGATCATGAAACTGCTATGAAAATACAAGAGGAACTTGATGCAGCAGAAAGACAAAAAATGGCTCAAGTGCATCAAGCAGCTCAAGGCTTTACTGATGATGAATGGGATGATATTTTGGCTAGAGTTGCAGCTGACAAATACTTTGTTCAACAATTACAAGCATGTGAAAAAGTTAGTGATGAAGATCTACCAAGAAAACTTGTTAAACTGGTCAATCAAAGAAAGAAGTTCTTTGCTCAACAAAGGGCTGAAGCTAAGAGGAACAAGCCAATGACTCCTGCTCAACAAAAGGAGTACATGTCTACTTACATCAAGAATCAAGAAGGAGGCTATACTCTTAAGCAATTGAAAGCACTTTCATTTGAGGAGGTTAAAGAGATCTTTGAAGCTACTATGAGTAAGGTACAATCCTTTTTGCCTATGGATTCTGAGTTGGAAGTTTAAAGACTAAAAATAGCATGTCAAGATGTTTTAGAAGAACCTACTAAAAGACAAAGGACTGGAGAAGCTTTAGGGTCAGTTCAAGAGCAAACATGTAAAGAACCAAAAGTGGAAGAACTGTCTCAAGAACAGCTACATCAGATGATGATGGTAATTCCAGTAGAAGAGGTTTATGTTGAAGCCTTACATGTTAAATATCTAATTATTAACTGAGAAATTTACTCTAAAGACTCAATAAAATACTAGAAAATTATCAGAGTTGGAGGACATACAAAAGCTTATCAGACTTTTGATGATATGTTGAAGAAATTTGACAGAGATGATCTGGATAAGCTTTGGAATTTGGTTAAGGAAAGATTCAAAACAACAGAACCCACTGAAGATAAGGCAAGAGAACTTTAGGTAGAGTTGAAAAGGTTATTTGAACCAGATGACAATGATACTCTCTGGAAGCTGCAGAGATATATGCATGATCCTTTAAACTGGTGGTTATATGATACATGTGGTGTTCATGATGTGTCTACAGAAAGAGGACATGATATTTACATGTTGGTTGAGAAGGATTATCCACTAACAAAAGCACTTATTACCTTGATGTTGTGTAACAAGCTGAGAGTGGATCAATATTCTGATATGGCAGAGGAGCTTTTAAAGAAAATCTTTATACTTGTAGAAAGACCAAGGCAGTAAAGTGTTTGAAAGAATCCTCTCAGAGCCTAATATTTTTAATTCAAGAAACTTGATGATTTAGAGGTAAATCACAAGTTTAGAGGAGGATTGTTAGGAATTAAATGTCTACACACTTAGTCCTGCCAAGCCAATACTTAAGACTGCTCAAGATATAACTAACAATACTAACTAGTTAGTACTGCCAGAAGAAAGTTAGTACTGCCAGTACTAAACTTAATACTGCTGGAGGACTTTATATTGTTGTATGAAGATTACAACTGTTAAAGAGATAAAAGCGTATTTTATGATATGTATGGCTGATTCAATATATATCCTATATAGTTAGAAGATATGTTGATATCTTATAGAAGTTTAGAAGATTTGTAGTTATCTTGTAAATGACTCCTTAGTCTATAAAAGGAGGCTCTAGGGCATTAGTTAAGATATAAGTTTTCATAGTTGTTAAGTCGATTAAAAGCTTCAAGGTTGTAAACCCTAGTACTAGTCAAGAGTACTCGTATTATTGATCTTAATAATATTGGAGTGTTTGGTTATAATTTTGTTCATTCGCAATTACTGTTTTATTCATAATACTTCTAGATATTAAGGTGCAGATTCCGCATACACTTTAGTATACATACAAAGTTTCTACAACAAGTTCTTTTAGATTTATCCAAGGTAATTTAACCTTAGACAAGCTAAGGAATCGATCAAGGTTTGGGATCAACAAGTATAAGTAGTAAAGTCGGTTTCTAAGCATTTGGATTTCATGCCTAGTGGTGCAGCAACATTGACAAAACATGTTGTGAAGGTGAGGCATGTCATTTGGATGTACAAAATCCAAGATGTTGGTTGGAGGGTTAGGAAAATCTTGATTTCCTAAGTTTGGTGGTGGATGTTGAATGTTTTCAAGTTGAGATGCATTATTGTTAATGTTTACAAACAATGGTTAAGGTGGTAAATGTGGTTCAAATATGGGTGGTGGATTTGGAAATCCGGGTGGTGGTCATGAGACACGTGGTGGAGGAGATAGATTTGAAGGGCCCATTGGCTAATTATCCATGGTTACAATATAAGGTTTGTTTGGTGACATTTGTAATAGTGGTAGTTCTTGAGGTTCTTGTTTCATTAGGATGAAAAATCAGAGTTTAGGTGGAGGAGCAACATGAGTTGGTGTGGGTGACTTACTTGGAGATGATGATGAAGTGTAGTGAGTGCTCCTACTAGAGGTGGATTTGGATGGAGTATGTGGTGGTGAAAGAGATTTCTTCTTAGGAGGTGGTGATGGAGTTTTCTCATTTTGGTGTTCCTCACTTGAGGATTCAAGGTTGACATAGGTAGGTGTTTTGACACTCATTCTTGTGGTTTTTCGTTTGAAGTTGGGTGAACTTGTCTTGGATGAACTAGTCATGGTGATGAACTAGTAAGGTTTGTTTGTGAGAATTGTAAGAAATGTGAGGAAAATTGGTGTTTGAGGATGATGATTATATGGTAGAAATGGTAAAGTGTTTTGTTTAATGGTTCTTGGATTATATGGAAAACTTGATATACCCTAAGTTTTAAAATCCCACACAGCATCATATAACATGATTATAAGATAAATTAGAGAACTTAAAAATCAAGATAATTCGAATTTTGGCGCATGTTCTGGTGACTCACAGATCTACCTAAACAACAAACGGATCTGCCATATGGTGGATCCGTGACACCCCAAAAAATGACCAGAATTGCATTTTTGCAGCCAAAACTCAAACAAAATTGCATGTAAGTAGCACAATTCATAGCCTATTCATAATTAGTTCCACATACATAAACCAATATTCAAGAAAAGCATCATCCTAACATAATATTCATAAATCAAGTAGTAAACAAGCATATAAAGCTAACACATGCATTAACTCGATCATTTTTATTCTTTAAATACTAGGAGATGGTGTCGAAGTAACGGTTCAAGCATTTAAACATTCCTCTCTTCTCTCTTTGACCATCGGTTAAGTCCTCATTATAAGATAGTTCCTTGATCTGTTTCAAAAAGCTTTAAATTTATAAGACTGAAATTACCGATTTATTAAACGGAAACACACGGGTAAAAATATAACCCACGTATGTAGTATAACATTTTAGGTAAGACCAGGTCGTCCACAGGGATTTGATTTGTGTTCGAGTAATCGTAGTTAAAATAAACTATAACAATTTAAGATAAATGGTGCTAGATTCAATAATGACAAAGATGACTACTCAGATAGCTTGATATATATCCTAAGCAATGGCGATAATTATGATCTTAGATTTAGGGCTTTAACTTATAAAAAGGATTTCTCGTCAGAAAACTTTTCCACAATGTAACTTGTTTAACTTAAGACTTATATTAATTAACTTGATCAAATGTTTCACTCAAATAATCCAGTTACTATTATATCAAATATATTTTGTTTATCAAATAACATAAGTGAATTTCTTCGATCGAACGATAAAGATCATAGATAAATTTTTAAAATCATATAGAGCACAACAGGTCTTTCAACCTATACCATTATACATATATAATCAAAGTTGATGAACAATTTAACAAGATTAGATATGATAGGATTGTAAAATAATCTTAAGATTGATAAGATTGAAATGACACCAAATGCTTAATTATTATATTAACATCACCGAGTAGTCATAAGAGGTTTAGCCTCGCATGGCTATGGTATTCATGATAACAAATATAACACCCCTTGTTTTAGGGTCATTGACGTCGTCAATAAATTCACTATGTATTTTTAGTATTGTACGCGTTTGCTTTAAATCGTAAACGTTAAGTTAAATCGCGTAAGCTAAAAATTATCATTCAATGTAAACGGGCGTCAAACAATTAGATGTTTACATCAACCAAGTGTTAAGTAATTATTTTGATGATAATTATTAACTTTGTTCATTTTATTTTTATTGGTTGCGTAAAGTGTTTACGTTTCGCGATAAAATACGTTTAGGCATACCCGGAACCACCAAAAAAATTTTACGCTTCAACAAATACCCACATTTATACCCAATACCCAAAATTTACAAAAATATATCATGTATATGAATCTATGGCCGGATTTGGTCTTACGGATACAAGAAATATCACAAAAATCCTACCACTTGCAATGTATTTCACCAACTAATAAAACCATGAGACTTTTACAAGTAAAACTCATACCATGACCATAAGGACTTCCATGATTTACTCCCCTTTGTTCAGAATTCTAGTCCTATTTTGAATAAGTCTTATTATCTATACTTGAAAACCCTCTCACGATATAAACATACACTTCAAATTTATAAAAAAATCCTTTTCTTCCTTGTTTGGCTCTTACAACCCACGGCATCAACACCCTTTTACAAAAACCATTGCTATGAATTTTTTTTTTTATAAGACATACAAGCATCATAATCAATTCCTATGATAACATAAGGTATTTTCAAGGGTTGTTAAAGGTTTTCTATGGTTTAATTCAGTTATTGCAGATTAGGGTTTCGATTGAAAAACTGGGTTTCAATGTGCAAGCTTGTTTTTCATTCTACAGGGGTATAGATTGTGTTGGTTATATCAACCCGTACACTAATAAGTTACCTAAAACCCTTCTAGATTTACATTTATATTTTATATGCTAGTATATGTTCTTTATAGCAAAAATACATTTAGGACTTTTAAAAATGTAAAAAGAGTTTCTTATTGTGATCAATATTTTGTACATTTTTATTGTTATTGGATTTAGTAATATCCATTTATATATGGGATTATAAGTATTGTAACATGTTGGTTAAGTGTACAATGTATATGTATTAACTAGTAAGTAAAGTTATTAGGAAAAGATATTGATTTATTGATGTTAATGATGTTAATCTTGATATCATTGGGACTCATGTGGACATATGATGGGAAAATGGACACTATTATATGTAATACATAGTATATTAAGAATATTGGAAGACTTGTGGTAGTTTACTAACTAGAAAGTATATAAAAACAAAGTTATACAAATAAACTCAAAAAGTTATTTAGGGGCTGTTTTGGCACAAATTTTTAGGCATGGATTTTATATTTTATAAACATACTACAATATCATGACGATTCCAAAAAAGGTAGAAACTGACAAATGGATTTATAACGAACAAGGATACGTAGTTTACGAGTTATTACGATAATAACCTGAGTTATAAATGAATTTTTATAAAACTTTTATAAAAATTATACAAACAGAAGGTTGGTATTTTTATTAAATCACACATATTTTTAGAATTCCAAAACAATAAGAAATGTAATTTTTCCATTAAAAACGAAGAAGTTATGAATTACGCGAGTTTATATACTTAAAATGTATAAAAATACTTTTATAAAACTATTTTTATAAAAGTTACTGTTCATGACAGAAACATTTATTTTTGTAAACCTCATAAATAATTGAATTTTAATTACGAGATCATGCTGAAATAATTATAAAAACGGAGCTAAAACGACATAAAATATGGGTTTACGATAATTAAAGTTTATAAGTAATTTTATTAAACTTCGAACAGTTAAATTTACATTTCATGAGAAATGTATATTGAAAACATCAATAAATTGATTGAACTTTCAATAACGAAGAGTACTCGAAAGATTCGCTAAAACGGAAGCTATTAACGAATAAAATACAACGAATTAGGGTTTTGTTAATTAAAGTTATTAAAAAATTAAGTTTTAACTGGTTATGAACAGTAAAAAATCACTATTCATCAGAGGGACCATGATATACAAAAATGTATATTTTGATACGTGTCTTAATACGAAGCGTGGACTAAGAAACGCAAGAAACGGGGAAACCCTTGAAGTGAAAGTTATGTCTTTTTTACCAAATGTTTATTTATAACGTTTTACCTTTATATATATGATTTCACTAAACAATTAGATGGGGTTTAGGTATATAGAAATTTATATGGTAGTAGTTACCAATGTGATTGTACTTATAGACTATATTGGATTAGGTTGCACTCGATATTACGTGAGCATTTTATGTGATCACTTGATATTCGCTCATCAAGAGAGTTATAGAGCCTCACGTTTTAATGATTCTTGTTTTATAAGGTGTTTTGGGTTGAGAAATCATCGCATTGTTTTTACAATTTTTTCACAAGTGGTAAGTTTTACCATTATGATTAAACATGTTGTTAAAGTAGTGATAAACCTAGGTGAGCCATGATTCATGAACTGTGTTAATAGATGTGAGCGCAAAATGTTATGAATAGATCTATTGGGATTGAATCCATAGGGTGATTAGCTATTCACTCTGCAAAACGAACGCTATACCATGTCGAACATAGGATGTTGGGTTAGAGATCACACGTGGGTAATGTAGGCCTATTTATATGGTATTCATTTATGTCGAGCTTCAACGTAATTACATTTTTTTGATTGCGGGGGGATACAGATACAAAACTCTATGCCCTAGGACCTCCTTTTATACACCAAGGAGTCCTAGTCGATTTACAATATATTACAAAAACTTAGAATATTGTTAAAGATCTATTCTATAAATAACAATCCTTATCAACTAAGTAATCTTGATCTTTAAGCAATCTTTATCTTTTCTGAGCAGTCTTTATCCTTTCACCAGTTGTATTCTTTTAGCAGTTATAACTTTGTACCAACAACATTAACTCTAAACACTAACAGTAGTAACTTATACACCAACAACATTAACTGTGTACAAGCAGTAGTAACTACTTAGAATATTTTCTTTAATCTTCACCAGCAGTACTAACTTTACTCTGGCAATACTAACATATACTAGCAGTAGTAACATACACTAGCAGTACAAAGTTACACTAGCAGTAGTAACTTACACTAGTAGTAGAAACTAGCACTACTAACTACTAAGCATATTTTTTATTAAGATTACTAACAACACTAATTTATGCTTAGCAGCAGTAATTAATACCTTAGCAGTAGTAACTCTAAGATCATTAAGAAGTCTTTTAATCCCTACAATCCTCCCCAAAACTTGATATTTATCTTCAAAATCATCAAGTTTCTTCTTTAAAAGCTTCATTAATCATCAGGAGGATGCTTTTAAACACTTCATTGATTCTTGAGTTGCTTTGTGATGAGCTTAAGAAGCTTATCACACATTTCATTCAAATGATCAGCTTGTAGCTTCTTATTCAGCATATATGTGATTGTAGCAGGTGTAAGGGGATATCTATTCTCTACCAAAATAAAGACATGTAGATTTTGAAACCTCATAAAGTGTACTCCACAGGAATCAAATAACTTCTAAACTAACACTTTGTTTTCCTGTAGATTCCTCCACACTGCATCTTCTGCATGATGTTCAAACATTGTTTTTAGATCACCCCATAGCACTCTCTCATAGCCCTCTTCTGGCCTTGTATACCCATGCTTAGCTTTAACCAATTTCCATAGAGTTTCTAAATCTTCCCTGTCAAAGCTTCTAAGCATTTGAATAAAGGTTGAGTACCTCTTTGAACTTCCATCAACCCTTATAATTTAATAGTAGTTGATCTTTCCTTCTTTAACAATCTTCCAGTCAACAATGCTTAGAGGTTTAGTAGCTAAATGTATATCATCAACTATTACTTCCTCTTCATCAGGAATAACTTTTATAAGCTCTTTCATCTTAGCTGCTTCCTGATCATCATCCATCTTCTGCTTCTTTGCATTCTTTTATTCTAGCTCATCTCCTGCTCTTTTTAAACTACTTTCTTCTCTTGTCTCATTGCCTTCTGCTCTTACTTCACTGCCTTCAACCAAATCTGTGTCCATATCTACAAATGTGTTTACCCTTTTCATAGATTTGTTAAATAATTCTTGAATATTGGCAAAGGACTTGTTCTTTAAGTCTTTCGGCTTCTATCCTGCCATATTCTTCAGGTAAGTACACATAATACTCCTTTGTTGAGCTCTTGTAGGTGGCATGTTCCTCTTTTCTTCTGCTCTCTTAGCAGCAAAGTGCTTCTTTCTTTTCTCCAAGAGTTGTACAAATAAAGTAGACTTCTCTTCAATTGTCAACTCTTGTTGTTTTTGTGCCTGCAATCTTTTAGCAGTTGATAGTCAGCATCTATCTTTGCTTGAATGTCATACCAATCAATGTTAGCTTCTTCTACTTGTTAAGCTTTCTCCCTTGGAAGCCTATCCTCTTCATCAAACTTTGATTGTAGCCTTAAAGCTTCTTCTTCATCAAACTTAATTTGATCTTTCTTCTTCAAAGGCTTATCTGGTTCTATCATCTTTTGCTTTACCCTTATCCTTTAAACCTTTACCCTTAACCTGTGATGGTAGTTGTAAAGATATTATTAGATTTGATTCACTTGGCTCTTGCATAACAACCCCTTTTGTCTTGGGTCTTGAACTCTTCAACTCTGCCAGTGTTTGAGCCAAATTAAGTTTAACATTAGTTATTGTAGCAGCACTAACTGGAATTGTAACAGTATCAGTCATAGCAACTGCTTCCTCAACAATATTTCTCTTCTCACCAGCTTTATCAGTAACTTTACTTTTAACAACCACCTCATCACTATCTAAGTCATTTACCCCAAACATATCTTCATCTCCATACCTCCCCTAAGTTTCATCAACTAATGTAATCTTTGCATCTTTATCAATGTCATCAATTTTCCTCCCCTGTTTGGATGCATCCTCCTGATCACCTAAAGTAGCTTCTTTAGAGGAAACTACTCTTGCAGATCTACCAACCCTGTATAATCTTTTGAGCTTATGAGTTCTTGACCCTCCTTTCTTCTCTAACTTCTTGACTCTCTTTTTTAAACTTGTAATCTCCTGAACTTAAGCAATCTTTGTGTTCTCCAGGTCAAGCACTCTTTGTTACAATTTGGTACAAAAATCCATCAATTCCTTAAGTTGCATACTAGGGTCCTCATGAACAGCCTCATCTGCTATATTTGTAGGATCACTAGGAACACTAGTCTGAGGTACCCGAGTGTCCTTCTCCTTAGGCTTTGAAGGTCCTGATTAAACTGAATGGATCTTTGCAGCCTATAAAGGATGATAGCCAGGATGTATAAATACAAATGACTATGTAGAAACAATGACTATGAATACTATGTGTTAATGCGGAATCTTAACACATGTACTAAGAAGAACAATGAACAACTGAATAACAACTTTATTAATGTGTTCTTGAGGATTACAGATTGCTAACTATGATATATGATTTGCTAAGCTTGTGTATATGTCTGTAATCGTCTGTGTTCATATATGTCTACTAACTATGCCAAAGGTGATCCTTTTATATACTAAGGATAACCCTAAAAGGCTTACATATCTTTTTCTAAAATATCTCATAAATATCTTTTAAATATCTTCTCAACGGTACTAACTAACTTTCTACTAACGGTACTAACTAACTAACAGTACTTAATACTTTGTACTGTCGGTACTAAGTATAACTGTCAGTACTAACTATTTGTACTGTCGGTACTAAGTTAAGAAAACATTAATCCTAACAATCCTCCCTTAAACATGAATGTTAAACTATTTTAACTTCATGTTTCTTCAATCCTTTAAGCTTCTTTTAACGCACAGAGGATGTATCCAAACATTCTTTATCATTTCTTAATCTTGTACACTCTATCCTTCTTTAGCAGCAACCTTGTCTTTTCAGCAATTCAGCAACATCTTTTCAGCTACTCAGCAACATCTTGTTACCTACAATCCAACTAAGTTGGCTTTGTAGTTTTTGGCAAACTACCAGCCATTAACGGATTTGATGTTCCTTTACCAGTAGCCGTTTGCTCTGGGATAGATAACTCTTCATCTAAGAATATGGTGAGTTAATTACCATACAGTTTTTGGTAAACTGTCAACCATCAACGGATTTGATTTGTCTTTACCAAATACCGTTTGTGTTTGGACTAGCCAATGCTTCATTGTCATAACATGGTGCATTGATAAACCATATAGTTTTTAGCAAACTATCAGCTATCAACAGATTTGAGTAGTCTTTACCAAGAACTGTTTGATCTTGGACTAGCCAACTCTTCACCAAGAAGCAAGGTGAGTTGAGAACCCTACAATTTTTGGTAAATTGTAAACCATAAACGGATTTGAGAAGTCTTTACCTCAAGCCGTTTGCTTGTGGACTAGCCAATTCTTATGCCTGTTAAGCATGGTGAATTGATAACCATTTGTTGTGTGGTGGTTAGCCAACACTCAATCCCTTCTCACTTCCATCAGTCTTATTCTTTAGATTCTAAATCAGCAAGTACCTTCTTGATAAATCGTATCAATTCCAATGCCATAGTACTTTCTTCTTCAGACTCCAATTTTAGCTTTAGCATTTGCATCAGTATTTCCTTTTTCAAAGGATACTTCTTCTCTATTAGCATGTGAACGACTAATCCTTCATCAGTCATCAAAGTGTGTACCCCTGAAGAACTATGCAGCTTCCAACTGACTACTTTCCATTCATGCTGTGAGTTCCAAAACTCATCTTGTTCATCTGGATTGAACATAACTATCAAATCTCCCCAAAGAACTTTATCAAAACCTTCAGGAATCTTATCTTGATATATGTCCATCACAAGTTTATATACAGCATCTAAGTCTTCTCTGTCAAACACTGAAAGCACTCTCATCAATGTGCTGAAGTATCTCTTTTGACCATTACTTCTTGTTACCACATTCATATTAATCTCTTCTGATCTTTTAGATTCATCAAACTGTGGTTTAGTGCCAAGATTCTCAGTCTTCCAGTCAATGATTGGATACTTCTTGTCAAGTATTTCATAATCTACTTCCTTGTCCTCATCTGGAGCTATTGTCAAGCACAATCTCAGCTCATCATTCTCTTTCTCAATGTCAGATGGGTCATCTTGAGAAGTATCTTGTTTGAATCTTCTTTTTCTTGACTTCATCTTTTTCCTTGTACCGTGCTTTCTCTTTCTTGTATTCTCTTCTCCTTTATCCTCTTCCTTGACTTCTTCTTTAGATTCCTGCTTGATCTCTTCTCCTTTGGAGGAATCTTTCTTATTCATTCTTTTGATCAGTCTATCATCTTCAACAGACCCAATAGCAATGAAATCTTCATCTGACCTTTTTATCTTTTCATACATTGCTTGTATGTCTTCAAACTTCTTACTCTTCAACTCAGAATGTTTGAAGTTCCCCACATGCTTTAAGTAGGTCATCATCTGATTTCTTAATTGATTCTTGGTTGGAGGTCTGTTTCTGATGGCCTCTGATCTTTGTCGAGCAAGGAATTTTCTCTGAGCAGCAATTGTATCATGAAGGAACTTTGCTCTTTCTTCTATTGTAAACTGTTCTCTTTCTTACTCTTGAAGCTTCTCAGCAAGAATTCTATCTACCTCAATTCTTGCCTTTATATCATCAAAGTTTTTAATGAGAGCTTCATTTGTTGCTTTTTCTTCAGCAATCTTGTTTCTTTCTTCTTCTGCTTCCCATTCTTCTTGAATTTTCCTAGCCATTTCTTCATCACTCTCAAGCTGTTTGAATTTCTTCACAGCTTGAGGAATATCATCATCTTTACTTTCAGATTTATCTTCCTCTTCAATCTTCTTCTTCCCTTTGTCTTTTGGATCAATCTTTGGAAGAGGCTTTAATGTAAGAAGTGATCTTGTAGAAGTAGGCCTAGGTCTATCAATTTCTTCAACATCCTTCAATTCTACACCTTTCTCTTTTTCTTTAGAAGCAGCTTTGGCTTGACTCGTGTTGAGGAGAAGTGTATCTATTGTTTCATCATCACCAAATATCATAAAAGTGGGTGTTTGAATGGATGTTTGAGAGGCTTGTGAAGTAATTTCTTCCTTAGTTTGATTTTCAGAACCTTTTATTTGCCTAGCAGTACTTTCAACTTTCTCTTCAGTACCTTCTTTTTGCTCTTTAGTACTTTCAAAGATCTCTTCAGTACCCTCATTGTTTTCTTCAGTACCTTCAACTTGTTCATCAGTACTAACTTTGGATCCGTCAGTACTAACTATTGGCCTGTCAGTACTAACTTTTTCAAAGTCGGTACTAACTCCTTCCTTGACAGTACTAACTTCATCTTTAGTACTAAGTCCAACTTCATCAACCTCCTTGTCTTCATCCACCTTTTATCTTGTCCTCCCTTCACTTTGAGCATTTTCTGTTTCCATGTGATCAATTTTATCTTCAGGCATTACATCAAACAGAGGATCTCTTTGAACTGATGATTCTCCTTTTGCTTTCTTCCTCCCTTGTTTGGATACATACTTTTTGTGCACCATATGTTTCTTTAAGAAGCTCTTCCTTGGGAATCTTTGCTGCAATGAGACACTCTTCAGATATGCTTTATAATGTTTGATGACAGGTTTAGCTTTCTTCTTGAGCTTTGTGATCTTAGCCTTCAAGAGTTTAATTTCCTTGGCTTGATCTGAAACCTGTTGACATAAAGAGATACAAAGATCTAGACATTTTGGAGAGTCATGTCATCCTCAGTCCCTAAAAGGGATGTATCATTGGATGAATGATCTCTAAGATTCTCACCAGTAGGTTCTAGGATTAAATCAGGAACAATAGGAGTGGGTGAAGGTCTGGGGGAAGGTCTTGGGGAAGGGTCAGGTTGTTGCTCAAAAGGTACCTCTGTAACACCCCCAAATTGGGTCGCAGCGGAATATGGGTCCGGGGCGTGTTACTTTATGGATCAACAACACAAGAGANTGAGACTAGCACAAACTATCATCATTAAATGTTAAGGGAGAAAGCTAGAACTCTACACGTTCGATCGGGTCAAAAATTACTTCTTATTCTTACCAACGGAAAACCTACATTTTTTGTCTTAACACATATATATATACTTTTTTTTTTATTTCCTACAAATAAGAACTTAAAATTTTAAAATTTTTGCTATTTTTGTGGGAAAAACGGGTACGTGAGAACAAAACAATACGCAAGCAACATCAAATTGATAGATTCCCTTCCCCAAACTAAAATGAAACATTGTCCTCAATGTTTAAAGTCGGGTCTCTACGAAAATCTAAGCCGTTTATGAGGTATGCATAGATAAACGTTTAATCGATTAAGATGAAAGGATATGGATCTCCCCAAACTAATGTCACACAAAGGATGAGAAGCTTGAGTTGAACGGGACAAATCAACCGGACACGAGAGGCTTCAAAGAATTTGTTGGGAGAATCCTGCAAAATCACAACAAACAAGCACAAATATCGAGAAATCGGAGAGAATACAAGCCTCTCTCAACACAACACATTTGATAATAGAAAATATAAAGAAAATAGAAAGGATAAGCATGGGGTGAACTCCCACGAAGCGGCTTATTTTTAATCACCGAGTCGCAAGCTCGACTCGATCCCTGAATTT
>BQNB010045068.1:0-44504 GCA_026074375.1 Tanacetum coccineum
AACAAACAATGAAAGTCGAAGAATCCTTAAATGTGATATTCGATGAAACTCCTCCCCCGCCTAAAACATCACCATTGGAGGATGGTGATTTTGTCGAAAAAGAAGCTATTGAGGTTAAAAAAACAAGACCCTTAGGCAATGATCTCGAAGATAAGTCTTTAAAAAACAATGAAATCATAAACATTAAGAAAATCTAAAAGTCATCCACTAGATAATGTTATTGGTAATTTAAATCAAAGAACTCTTAGATCACAAGCTCAAGACAAGAGTAATTTCTTTTGGTTTATTTCGACAATAGAACCAAAAAATATAAATGAAGCTTTAGAAGATGAAGGTTGGGTAATGGCCATGCAAGAAGATATAAACCAATTTATATCAAATGACGTTTGGGAATTAGTCCCTAATCCTATGGATATGACCATTATTAGAACTAAGTGGGTATATAGAAATAAGCTCGACAAAAATAGAGTTGTAACTAGAAATAAACCTAGGTTAGTTGCCTAAGGGTATAATCAACAAGAATGAATGGATTATGACAAAACTTATGCACCCGTAGCTAGATTATAATCCATAAGAATATTATTAGCTTATGCATGCGCTCTAAACTTCAAATTATTTCAAATGGATGTAAAGAGTGCATTCCTTAACCGTTTTATCAATGAGGTGGTTTGCGTGGCACAACCTCTAGGATTCATTGACTTCGCAAAACCTAATCATGTTTATAGACTCAAGAAAGCGCTTTACGGACTTAAACTAGCTCCTAAAGCTTGGTACGATAGATTGAAATCCTTTATTATTAAACATGATTACACCATGGGAATGGTATATGACACTCTCTTTACTAAAAAGAAAAACACCAATCTCATTATTGTCCAAATATATGTCGACGACATTATAGTCGGCTAAACTTGTCAAGAATTGTGTGATGATTTCGCCAAGATCATGCACGATGAGTATGATGGGGGAACTAAATTTTTTCTTAGGTTTACAAATAAAACAATTAGAAGATGGTATATTCTTTAATCAATCAAAAAATATAAAAGAAATGCTTAAGAAATTTGGATTAGAAGACCTAAGCCAATGAAAACTCCTATGTCTACGGAAACAAAACTCACAAAAGACGAAGAAGGTGAGTCCGTAGATAATACCAAATATAGAGGTATGATGGGAAGTTTACTATACTTAACGGCAAGTAGGCCCGATATCATGTTTAGTGTTTTCCTTTGTGCACGCTTCCAAGAGGATCCCAAAACCTCTCACCTTGAAGCAGTTAAACGTATCTTCTGATACGTTAAATGTACTACGCACTTAGGATTGTGGTATCATATAGGGTCTGACATAGAAACCATAGTATACGCGGACTCTAATCATGCGGGAGATTACATGGACCGAAAAAGCACTAGTTGTATTTGCACGTTTATGGGATGTTGTTTAACATCTTGGTTTTCGAAGAAGCAAACCGCTCTTGCTATTTCCACTACCAAAGCCGAATATGTAAACGCCAAAAAGGCATGTCAACAAGCACTATGGATGAAACAAGCTCTCGTAGATTATGGCATTAGGTTAGATGACATTCCTATAATGTGTGATAACAAAGGAACTATAGATTTAAGTAAAATCCCGTACAATATTCTCGTACAAAACACATTGAGATTCGCCACCATTTCCTTCGTGATAATGTTCAAAAAGGAAATATTTCCATAGAAAATGTCTCATTGGAAGATAACATTGCCGACATTCTAACTAAACCTCTTAAACGTGAGCCTTTCAATCACTTACGTCTAGGTCTACGAATGATGGAGCACATTGAATAAATAGTTATTAAGTATCCACATCAATATCAATGTTAATTGGAACTTAAACCACCTAAAAGTAAACAAGAACATTGAACTACAACCATAATCAACATACCAAAATCAACATACCAAAATCAAAAAATCACGAAAATAAAATCGTCAGATGGCGGCCCTCTTAATTCTTAAAGGGCGACCCCCTTAGTGATAAGGGTGTCGGCCATACACATAAGGGGACCGGCCATCTGATAGCCTGTAATTTTTTTTTTGATTTTTGATTTTTCTTCTTTAAATCTGAGTCTAGGATTCTATTTTGCACAAAATCAAGATTGGGAATTTCTCAAAAATTAATCTTTATACAAAATTACGTATTAGTTACCTCGGTTTTTGCCAAGGCTTAAACTTCTCAACTTAATATATGTATATATATAAGTCCCAATCTATTTCTCAAAATCCTTCTCACGACTAGGAGTTCATGAAAATCTAGTTTCATACATTGTTGATATATGCTAAAATCATCTTCCATTCATGCATAATGATCTCATAATTGTTGTCTGAATATATAATCCAATATATATTTTTTGACACTCTTGATTGAGCAAAATTAAATCAGGGAGCACTTGGATTATTTCTTAGGTTTTTCTTGTCTTAGGTCGAAATAATCGTCACTCTACATTTGTCGCATATAGGCACACAC
Source organism: Tanacetum coccineum (assembly GCA_026074375.1). Classification (NCBI taxonomy): domain Eukaryota; kingdom Viridiplantae; phylum Streptophyta; class Magnoliopsida; order Asterales; family Asteraceae; genus Tanacetum; species Tanacetum coccineum. The sequence goes on from BQNB010045068.1 coordinate 2,491, forward strand.
TAGGTTTATAAATACAAACACAAGTCTCATTTGATGTGTTTACGACCTACTTCTCTTGTTTAAGAAATTTTAGGAGCATTACAACTATTAGGAGCATTACAACTATTTGCTAATACTTTAATTAATATGCTCTTCATTATAGATTTTTATTTTCCTTCTTGCATGCTTATTCATATATAATTACTTGCTAAATGTTATGTGAATTAGCCTTGATTGTTATTAGCACTTTGCATGTTTATACTCTTGCTTGCTAAATGTTATAGTCTTAATTTCTATAAAAATTAGGACTTGCTACAAAATGCCACAAAATCGTCCACCTTTTTACCATTTCCTGCAAGAAAACAAAATCTTAAACAACCTGGACATTTCCAGGTGGCGGCCCCCTTTACTCAAAGGGGCGGCCCCCTTAGTGATAAGGGGGCCAGCAATATAGAAAAAGGGGTCGGCCATCTGATGAATGGTTTTTACTGTTTCTTTATGCTTTTTGACCTTCTTTTATCTAGACTCAGCTATAATTTTCCAAAACACACCAACAATTCTTGGCTTTGTTTTCTAACAATGTTCATTCATCCTTAACTACATTTTCTTCCTAGTATAAATCAACCCTCACCCTCATCTTTTTCATCACAACTCATCCTATCTTCTCCAATGACATCTCCTCACAAACCCATGTCTAAACCTTCAAAGGTGGCCAAAATGTCCTTAAGACCTGTATGGAGAAAGAAGTTGAACTATTGTAACATATCTAATGAGGTTGATATTAACTTGCCTACACCAATGCCCAAACCACAATCTCTTCTCCAAGAACCATCACAAGAAAACCTTCATAGTATTCACTCAAACCATGATTTACTAAAATCTCACTCACTTCCACTTGGTGATTCTTGTGAAACTAATGTTGGACAAGCTCTCATTCCACCATAAATTTCCAATCAAACTCGACTCACACAACCTTCATTTCATCATTTACTCATCAATCCATATATGGCTAGTGTGCTTCATGCTCAAACTCCACCCTCACCTCAAGGTGACAACCAAACTCAACCTCTACTACCTCCATCTCCAAGTAGAGAAATGCTAATTGATGACATTAATCAACTCCAAGATTTGTTAAACCTTCTAGCCATGCACCTTTCCAAATGCAACACTCCTTCATCACCCTATTCTCCAAACTTTCCTCACACCCTCAACTTAAACCAAGTTGAACAACATGTTGGCTATTGTCCTTGTTGCATCTTTAACAAAAAAAAAATCCTAACCTTGAGCGAAGATCTCAATTGTATTTAATTTCTTCTTACTCGTCCATGACCACCACTTCAAGTCCAATGAGACTACCCTCCAACAACCACCTCCGCTCCAAATTCTCCACCAACAACCAACTAAGCATATTATATGCTTACCTTTTCTTGCTTCCAAATAAATGTCCAACCTCCTCCTTTTGCAAGCAAGTTCAATGGTTTCTTATGGCAATCTAGGCAACTTAGGACCTTTGTAGTTTCTATTTCAGGTAGAATGTATTATTATGCTTCAAGCATAATATTTAGGTTTGATAAGTGCATGTTGAATGATTATGTTTTATATACAATTTCTATGTTCAATGAATGATCTTTGTATTAATTGCTCTTTTGAGTCTTTATATCTTGTATATTTATGATGGTTGGTTAGTACAAATATGTTTGATTATTTTTCCTTTTCCTTTGCTATATGTTAGAAACATTAGCGTTGTTCTTCTAACTTTCTTTGTAGCAAAGTTACCATAGCTCGATTCCTTGGTGCCCTCAAACGAGGGGGAGCAAACATCAAGGGGGAGCGTTTATTCCTTCGATTCTATGCGTAATCATCGACGAAGCCTTTTTGATTCTACAAAAAAGGGGAGAAATGGAAATAAAACTCACTAAATACATGTTTAAAAATTATTTTATATTTAATGAGTTTAGATTTTGTATTCATTAAAAAGGGGGAGATTGTTCATAGAAATAATGCCTAAAGACGTTATTAATATTTTTTGATCTCACTAAGTTTTGATAATCACAAAATATAAAAACGCTCAATGTAAAATTAAAAGTAAACAAGTAATTAGTAGTAAATTTTCATTTCGAAAATTTAATCACTTAAATGTATGAATAAATAAATGCTTAATGCATTTTATGATCAAAGGAATTTCTATTCAACCTCACATTTTTTATAAATGTTGCAAACATTTTTATAACTTTTAAAAACATTTTCTACATTTAAAAGAAATGTTTTAATCAAGATAAATATTTTGAATTCATATTTTCTACCTAAAAACGGCTAGAAATGTTTCAGAAAAGACCTCCCATGGAAAAGACAAGAAAGGGAGTGTCTTGCCCTGGGCGGCCCCCCTAAATATAAGGGCATTCCCTTTAGTGATAAGGGGGCCAACCATAGAGCTAAGGGGGCCAGCCAGACAAAAACGCTCCCCAGCTTGCCTATATATACTAGACTGTTCCCTACTAATTTTCTCACGTTTTGCACACACATTCTTTCTGTTCTAAATCTGTTTATACTTTCCTTTCTTTCCTTTGATCATTAAATTATAAGCTTTATTTCTAAGTTACCCAAGCTTGAATCCTCAAGTGCAAGAGAAGAATACTTCCTACCATCAAGTGAAGAAGTATTATAGTTTAGTGTGTTCTTGTAACATAGTTACAATTGTATTATATCTTGTAAATCACTTGTGTATATTGTGAAAGGTGTGTATAGTAGTTAGATTGTTGTGATCATAGGAAGGTTAGTTAGATCGTGGTGATCGTCAAAAGTTTAGATTAATCGGGGTGATCATGTTGGTGTCTAGGTGAAGTGCAGTGAAGTGAAGTGATGTAGTGAAGTGTAGTAAAGTTGTGAAGTAAAGTAAAGTAGTGAAGTGAAGAGAAGTTGTGAAGTAGTGAAGAGAAGTTGTGGAGTAAAGTGAAGTTGTGAAATGTTGTGAAGTAGTGCGGTTAGTATTTTAGTCCTCAAAATACAAAAGTTGTGATAGATTGGTTCTAGCTAGGATTAGAACTCGACATTTGGCTTAGTGTCAGAAATCAGTGTAAGCTTAGTTGTGTACGGTTTTCTCAGCCTAAAGGGAGCTTGTTTACATAGTTAAGAAAACTCTTGAGTTTGGTGCTCTGGGAGTGGAGTAGGGCGATGAGGTTCTTCGTTACCGAACCACTATAAATCCTTATGTTGTGGTTTGATCTTTGTAACTCTTATCTCTTATCTTGCATATTTATTTCATATCTTATTTATTTAGTTATATTGTTCATAATGTTCATAGTGTTCACATATTAAATTCACATATAGTTGAATCTAAGTTTTTATAAACAAACTATACATTAAATTAAAAAGCGGTAAACTATTCAACCCACCTTCTAGTTTTCCACAAACTGTTTGTTTCGTTATACCTTTACACCTTAGCCTACCCTGTTAAATTAAGTCCATTTATCAATTGCTAGTTGCTTAAAGTGTAAAGTATGTATTTCCTATGTCTTGTGTCAATTTTCTATCTTTGGTACGGTTGGGAAGAAATTTGCACATTGCAAATGAGAATGTATAAAGTAGTTAAAACTCATGTATTTTTACTACCAACACAATTATTGGTACATCCGAAGAATGAAGAATTATGGAAGGAATTATCCAGAATTATTATGATCGTGAAGATGGTGAAATTACACCGAGTTTCGTAGTTAGTATATGAAAAAAAACAAAAAAAATAGAAAAATCGCGACAAAAAAGAGAGGAGGAAAGTTTGAAGATAATCGTTTCGCAAAAGTTTAGACCGAAGGAATTATATGAAGGATCGATTATTCATTGATACGTCTTATAAGTCAACGATGTAGAGTTTTGTATAAAGTTGTAGATATCGCCACTTGTCTTGTAAAAGTATATAAAGTATGGGATGATTGGCAAGTTGATCATTACGGGAACGCCAACTTATGTTGTTGTTTTTTATCTATGATCAAGACGTGTGTAAATAGTTGTGTCTTTATCATGGTAACAGTCTGAAAAAAGTGTCTAGCAACTTGTGCCTTATCTGTTTGGACTTAGTCTATTTGTTTCGCCATTTTTATTTAACAACAATTTATTTCCTTTTCCTAATCATTAACCATAGGTTTTACGTGAATGAGGATGTGATCGAACATGCATGTCTATTCCGTCGTTACGGCCATGTATGCATGATTCAACTGCCTTGTTGGTTTATTACTATTGGTTAAAGTTAGAAGATCCCTACCCTATATCATTCTTTATCCTAACCCTTGGTTAAACTCGAATAAGGATGTGATCGAACACACATGCATATTCCGTCGTTACGCCCATGTATGTGTGCTTCAGCTGCCTTATTGGTGTGGTGCTTTTGGTGAAAGTTTGTAGAATGATCAACCCTAATCCTTATAATAAAAACCCATTTTACCTTTATAAACTTGTTACTCCTTAGCTCTAGTGGTGGAGATGTGTATCCTTTCCAAGATTATGATAGAATACTCGTCATGACCGAGCAATTGAGCTAATTAGTTACATGTTACCACATAGATTAGTTGAGTGATTTGAGTGTTTTTGTCTACCTATTTCGTGAGGTGTTTAGTTGTGTACTTATAATAGATCAAATAAATGATTAAACAGAAAAATACTTAGGGACACATTTTTATAAACTTCTAAAGGCTACTTGAGGACAAGTAGAATTCAAGTAGGGGGATATTTGATGACATCAAATAACATCACTTTTATAGCGTCATTTATCCCATATAAATGACCAATTTTGTATAATTATTGCAAGAATTGTTACTTAATTGTTTATATTTAAGAATTGCAGTAATTATGGAGCTATTGGTGAAGATTAGCTAAAAGGCGTACATTTTGGAGCTTAAACAAAGAAATCATAAAAGCTACTGTTCTGACATTAAATACACTTTATCCATTAAGAAGATACGGCGTATATGCGCCTAAACTTCACCATATACCACGAAGATTGAAGACCAATACACCGTATCTGACATGCAGATACGACGTATCCAACCCTTAATTTCACCAAAATACGCCGTATCCGACATGCAGATACGGCGTATCCAGGCCTAACTTTACGAAAATACGTCGTATCCAGAATCCCAATACACCATATCCAAGGCTGCTAAAGAAAATTCTCAAATATTTTATTTGTGGAGCCCACGCCAAAACATCCCAATACGCTGTGTTGAACTTTTCAATACGCCGTATCGACTAATTTTTAGAGTCTATAAATACCAAACCCTAAATACGTCTTTAGGTGTGCTTTTAACCACTAAGGTCTATTTCCAAAAGATAAAATAAGCCAAGAAGGTGCAGCAACATGCTTCAATCCATAGGGAAACCCTTGTAATTCATATATTCTGGATAATCGTTCGATATTTGGTATCATTCGCTTAACTCGGTTAGTGTACCTTGTTTGATTCGATTATTATGTTTGTATTCATCACAATGGTTATTGGCTGATACATTTAGGTATTAGCCATATTTATGAAGATTTTAATGTTTGGTTTGTTTATCTCAATTGCTTAATTTATCGTTGGTTATTGATTATGTTTATCACATGATACTCGTTTATGTCCTTTAATATGTGTTCTATCTGTATCTTAGGATATCGCTTGATCGCTAGTAGCTTTAACTAGATAGAGAATAGTTCTCAAATAGTCTTTATATAGGTGGAATTAATAGGGATCACAAATAAAATCCTGCCTAAAATCTGTGTCTAGAAATTGCATATGTAGCTTCACGAGATATCGGATAGCGCATTTGGTTTAGTGAACAAGTTAGACTAGCAGGTGCCCTAGAATGATTCTAACAAATAACGTTCTGATTTCTTTGGCTTAGTTTGGATAGTGAAACTACCACTTATATAAAATGCCGTAAGCAGTAAGTTAGTAAAGTCTCGATGAGCCAGGGTTTAACAAGATCACCATTGCTTTAATCTATAAGATAGATTATAATCAGTGAAAAAGGATGCTTTATGCGGATGCGTATAATTGTGACAGAATAGCGTGTCTAGGTTTTAGGAAGAAGTACCACCTAAATTTAGGAATGATATGCCGCCTCGAGATAAGTAATCATTGCACTAATAAACAAACCTGCGTTTTAATTGGAATAAATATGGTCAATATGTTTCCCTTACAATAGGCTTTACCGCATCTTTATCTTTTTTCTATCGCCTTGTGTGTGTTAATTGTCATCAAAACCTTAGGTTAGATACCCAAACCTATGCCAGTCTTTCAAGCTGAAAACCCCCCCTTTTGCATTACTTTTAGGTTTAACTTAGATAACTAAAATACTGATAGATTAGATATTAACGCTCTCGCTCTTAGTGATCGACACCCTACATACCAACGAAGCTACATCTTGATCGGGTACATTGCCCGTTAAAGTGTTGTTTTTGGTAATGTCCGCAAAATATAAATTTAAATCTTGAATCATAAATCATAACCACACAATGACACATCATGTTTTTGGCGCCGCTTCCGGGGAGTGAAGTTGTTTAATTCTTATTTATTAGTGTTTTAGTTTAGTTTAGATTAAATTGCATATTTACGTGTTTGATTTTCTGCATTGTATAATTTTGCATATTGTGTGTTTGTGTGTTTTTCTGCATTATTCAAAGTCCATTGTAAAAAAATTTCAAACCAATACGGCGTATCCATCCCTTTGGATAGGGCGTATATATTTTCATAACCAATACAACGTATTCTGTTCTTAAAGTCCATACGGCATATTTAGGATAATTGAATACGGCGTATAGACTATCTGATACATTAACAAACCCTTAATTTTCTTATTCCATTTCTGTGCTTTATCATATACCTTTTTTCGAAGCATATACTGCTGATTGTTTCTCCTATGTTTTAGGTAGTGCGTTACAAGGAGTTCGAAGATCTCATTAAACCTTGCGAAGACCCAAAATGAGTATCACAATTGGATAGGAAGCTTCTCAAGACAACTAGTCTTGATTGTTTTAGTTTTCTAGGGACTCAACCTCATTACTGATCCCGAGAATCAGTTTGGAAGAAGATATTACAAGAAACAATGACGAAGCTTACTTTGGAAGAGTCTTTAAGCATGTTCATGGTCGAGATTGCAAAAAGGCATGATGAACACTCCAACTTGATCAAGGAAATACAAGCCTCTACGGATTTTGCATTAAGGAATCAAAAAACCTCGATCAAAGCTTTGGAGATCCAAGTCAGGCAAATAAGCATTATTTTGCATAAAAAATTATCTGGGAATTTACAAAGCTCGACTAAAATTAAGCTAAGAGTTAATAATGAGACGACTTCTACTTCTGTTGCAACTAACATGCCTTTAACACGCGCCTTTAATACGCCGTATTGAGGCTAGCCAATACGCCGTATCGAACCTACAAAAGAGAAACTTATTTTTCAAGTCAAAGAAAATAACTTTACCTTCTCTGAATCACTTGAATGATGATTACGGGGACGAATTAAAGGAAAGTGATGGAGAAAAAGATCTGGAAGCTCATTATACTAATGTAAAGCCTCTTAGCAAAGCCTTGCCTCGAAAGGAGAAAGACCCAGGGAGTTTCACTTTACCTTGTTTCTTTAATAATATGTGTTTCAATAAAGCTTTAGCTGATTTAGGAGCAAGCGTAAGTGTTATGCCTTACTCGACCTATACTACCATAGGATTAAGAGATTTGTTTCCTACTAAATTAATTGTCGAATTGGCTGATAGAATAGTGAAACAACCCAAAGGAATTACTGAGAATGTGCTAGTAGGTATTGATAAATTTACTTTGCCAGTATCTTTCATTATTTTAGATATCTCTGAGGATTTCAAGACCCCTTGATCCTAGGAAGACCTTTCTTGTCTACTGCTCATGCTATCATAAACGTGTTTAAAGAAAAGATAACTTTTAGCGTTGGGAATGATAAAATTTTCTTTAAAAGTCATAAACCTACTAGTAACATAATTAAGAGGGTCTTTGCATTAAGTTTGATTAAAAATACATAACTTGATTTAGAAGCTAGGCTAATGGGCAACGTGTTGAGGAAGAATAGATCGCATGACCCTAAATTAGAGGATTACATTGAATTATGTGATCTAAAAACAATTGTCTAATAACATAGCAGTTTAGGCTAAGAAAGTGTCAAATACTATGGTCAATACAGATAAGTCAAAACCAGTCACTTCACATCTTACACCTAAAAACAACCAAAGTCGAAAGCAGAATGAGAATGTACTTGCAAGAGTGATCGGTTAATTTTATACTAAATATATAATATATGATAAAATATAAAATATATATAAGTCTAAAAATCAACAAGATCAATAAAACCGAGAAGTAGTATAGAATTTTCCCGGGTCGTTTATCCCCAACGAGGCTGGACTGGAGAATCGATACAGTCTGAAGATTGGAGTTTGAATGAGAAAAATGATTTGAGAGTGAGGAAAGTTAAATTAAACAATAACAAACAAAAACGTTTAAGAAAAACCTAAAAATTATGAAATTAAGCTAGAAAACGAGAGCACGAATCCCGAACAAAGGGGCTAAAACCTAAAATCTTTAAAATTAACCCTACGAAGAAATTTTTGCTTCTAAACTACTCTAGGGAACAAATAACGAAGAATAAAAAAGACTAGACCGAAAACGGAGTTCGTTTGACCCAAAAACGAGTCAAGACAAATTCCGTACCCGGACCCGTTCTTTAAAAATCAAAAAGTTACAAAAATGACCCTACGAAAATTTTTAAATTTTTCCTACAAACTATATGACAAAATAAAATTTTCTAAAAAAGAAAAATATTTTTTTGATAATTTTTGTATTTTTTATGAATTTTTAAAACTTTTAACTAAATTAAATTGTAAAAAATACTAAACTATTTCGAAAAATTCTGAAATTTTTACAAAAAATACTAGACACTATAACAATCCTATGAAAAATAAGAACAAAAAGTTTGCTTAATAAATAAGCCCGGAATAAGCTGTTTACAGCTTATAAGCTTAACAAGCCAAAACGTGTATAAAGATTAAAGCTCTTGGGACTATGACAGAAAAGTCCCAAGGGCGCAGCGGTGTGTGTGTTGTAAAAGGGGGAATGTATCGAGGGGGAATGTATCGTTTGGCCCAAAAACGAGTCAAGACAAATTCCGTACCCGGACCCGTTCTTTAAAAATCAAAAAGTTACAAAAATGACCCTACGAAAATTTTTAAATTTTTCCTACAAACTATATGACAAAATAAAATTTTCTAAAAAAGAAAAATATTTTTTTGATAATTTTTGTATTTTTTATGAATTTTTAAAACTTTTAACTAAATTAAATTGTAAAAAATACTAAACTATTTCGAAAAATTCTGAAATTTTTACAAAAAATACTAGACACTATAACAATCCTATGAAAAATAAGAACAAAAAGTTTGCTTAATAAATAAGCCCGGAATAAGCTGTTTACAGCTTATAAGCTTAACAAGCCAAAACGTGTATAAAGATTAAAGCCCTTGGGACTATGACAGAAAAGTCCCAAGGGCGCAGCGGTGTGTGTGTTGTAAAAGGGGGAATGTATCGAGGGGTACCGGGTTCGAGTCTTGCTCACCCGGGCCCCTTGTCTTTCCCTCTTTTTTTTTCGAAAACTTTGTAAAGCAAAGTTGTTAAGCTCGTGGGGCTTAACAACTTTCTCAACTACAAGTTTTTATGAAAAGCTGTAAATAAGCTGAAAATAAGCTTAAAAATGACAGAATGCTTAAAAGAGCTTAAAGCTAAAATTTAGCTAAGTCATTTGGCTTTTGAGGGTTAATAAGCTAACTTGGACGAAATGAGCTCAATGAACTATCTAAACCTATCCTAGATAAGCTATAAGAGGCTAAAAGCTTAAAGCTAAATAAGCTAGAAAACAGCTTATGATGACAGAAACTAAATGAAGCTTAAAAGGCAAAAATACTTAAGTTGGCATTCAAATAAGCTGAGAAAATGAGAAGCAAGCTTGCACAACTAACCACCCTACTAAAATAAGCTGCTAGGAATCAATTGAGCTTATTAAATAAGCTCAATAAGCCAAGAAATTGAAATATAAGCAGTCCCTACACTAACTAGGCTAAAACAGTGAAAAGGCTAAATTGAGCTTAAAAATAAGCTATCTAAAAAGCTTTTTTAAAGGCTGAAACTGAAGGGGCTTATCTAAGAGCTTATAGGCTCTCAAAATAAGCCAAGAAATTGGGCTTCAGTACACTACAAGCTTAGGAAAAGGAAGCTTAAAGTCTCCCCTTTGCACCAGGGGAGATTAAGGCTAAAATAAAGGGGCTTATTTGAAAGCTGTCAAATAAGCTCAAATGAAAAAGATAAGCTAAAACAGATTACTATGAAATGGACTTGTGCACCAATTTTAAGCTTCCAAAAATCATTTTAACTTCCTGAATTTGTAAAGTGAAAAAGGGACTTAGTTTTTTAAAACTTTGACACTTAACAACTTGGGCAGATTTGACTTAACAATTTAACTAATTAAATTGTAAAAAATACTAAACTATTTCATAAAATTCTAAAATTTTTACAAAAAATTACTAGACCACTATAAACAATCTATGTAAATAAGAACAAAAAGTTGCTTAATAAATAGGCCGGAATAAGTGTTAAAGTTATAGCTTTAACAAGCCATAACGTGTATATCTCTATGCTCGCGTAAAGACTTGGGACTATGACAGAAAAGTCCCCCAGGGCTACGCAGCGTCCTTGTAGTGTTTGTTGTAAAAGGGGCAATGTCTATCGAGGGGTTACGGAGTTCGAGTCTAGCTCTCCCGGGCCCTGGTTTTCCCTTTTTTTTTTCGAAAACTTGTAAGCAAAGTTGTTTAGTTCTGGTGGGGCATCTTAACATCTTTCTCAGCATACAAGTTTTTGTTTGAAAAGCTGTTAAATAAGCTGAAAAATAGAAGCTTAAAAATGAAGCAAAGGAGGGCGAATGCTTAAAAGCTCGCTCTCTTAAGCTAAAATTTAGCTAAGTCATTTGGCTTTTGAGGGGTTAAAAGCTAACTTGGACGAAATGAGCTCAATGAACTATCTAAACCTATCCTAGATAAGCTATAAGAGGCTAAAAGCTTAAAGCTAAATAAGCTAGAAAACAGCTTATGATGACAGAAACTGAATGAAGCTTAAAAGGCAAAAATACTTAACGTTGCATTTCAAATAAGCTGAGAAAATGAGAAGCAAGCTTGCACAACTAACCACCCTACTAAAATAAGCTGCTAGGAATCAATTGAGCTTATTAAATAAGCTCAATAAGCCAGAAATTGAAATATAAGCAGTCCCTACACTAACTAGGCTAAAACAGTGAAAAGGCTAAATTGAGCTTAAAAAATAGCTATTAACAGCTTTTTTAAAGGCTGAACGCTGAGGGGCTTATTAAGAGCTTATAGGCTCTCAAATAAGCCAAGAAATTGGTTAAGAAATAAAAGGCTAAGCAAAGAGGGCTAAAATCTCCCCTTTGCACAAGGGGAGATTCTAGGCTACAATCAAAAGGAGCTTATTTGACAGCTTTTTAAAAGCTGTCAAATAGAAGCTCAAAAATTGAAAAATAAGCATTAAACATCTAAAGAAGCTTAGGTCATGAATTGCCTGCACCAATTTTGAACCTTTAGGAAACCATTAAAAATGGCTGAATGTGCAGTGAAAAAGGCTTCTTGGATTTAAAATTTTGACACTTAAAAACATTGGTGGTTTTGACTTAGTTAACAAGTCAAATGCACAAGGGCTTTTACAGCTTGTTTGACACTTTTAAAAACACACTACTTTTTGAAACTAAGAAACCTCAAAATCCAAGTGTTTATCTAAATAAGCACTTGTGGCTTTTTTAAAAATCCCACAGTTAAAAAGATGGTTTAGAAAACCTTTGGAAAATAATTTTAAAGCTTTAAAACTTTTAAAACAGCTTTAAATAAGCTTAAAACTTAAGCTAAAACTACTTTGATTACCACAACCATACACAAAGCGGTTTTTGACCCGTTTTGAGTGTTGACAGAAAACCACCCCTTTTATTTTAAGAGTGATTTTAAACTTATAAAGACGTCTTAAACCTGAAATTTTTTATAGGACAAAAAAATACTTAGCTATTTAAGACATTAAAGATTAAAAAGAAAAAACAAATAAGCATTAAAAGATTAGAATAGCTAGGGACAGGGTTAAGCTTATTAAGTCAGTTTTTCAAGTTCCCAAAGTACATGGAATGAAGAAAAAGTAACTAAGAGGCCTACTTTAGCATAATTAGACAATAATAAGCATGAAAAGACAGTAATAAGCTGAAAAATAAGCTAAATAAGCTATGCTACAGTAATTTGCAAAATTAAAAAGGATTTGTACCTTTGATCCTTTGCTCAAAAAGGATCTTTTGAACCTAATAAGCTCTAAGTTTCTTACCCAAAGCTTATAAATAAGCTTAAACTAAGCCAATACCCAATAAGCCATCCACATTTGCTTATTCATCCATGCTTTACTCAATCCAACAGTAACTTGGTCTTAAAGTTTTAAAAAAATTGTTGAACAGGTTATAACAGTAGCTTATATCAAGAGCTTAAAAGATTTTTTAGAAGGCACTTGAAATTTAGAACATGTGTGTGTAAATCTTAACTAAATTTCATTTAAAAAACTGATGTTACGTGTGTGTGTGTGTGTGTGCTAACTTTTAAAAACTTAACTTAAGAAAATTTAAACTACATAAAAACTACTTGAACTGCTAAAAAAAACTACTCTCAGCCACAATGGCTTTACAAAGCTTTTTATAGTAGAAATACGACTAGGGCTTTTTTTTCTTGGTCTCTTGCATTTGTGCTTCTTTGTAGACACACTTTTGAGGTGTGTTTGTTGTGGGTGTGCAAACAGAAGTGAATCCTGGCCCTCCATTTTTCTTGATACCCAAACCTTTGATCCGAACCCTTGGGACTGTGGTGGATTTATGGATTGCCAACATGGCAAAGCTCCTCTTTTGGTGGGAAAGATAGTGGAGGAGGGGGGAAAGGTTTGTCCATGGGGTGGTTTGGGTTGCAGGGTAAAAGAGAGGAAGAAATCCCGTGACATGGTTGGGATTTGAAAAGGGCGGGAAAGGTTTATAAAGGTTGGGGTTGACAGGGCACAAGTTTGGGGTTTTGACAGCTTTGGTCCCTCATGGTTATAAGATGTATTGCAAGGTTGGTCCTTGGTGTTATACAAGTTTTGGGGATTTGGCAATATAACCCCCCAAGGGTTATATTGCCAATTGCAGTACACGTCCTTGTCTTTATAAGATTCTGCCAATTGGCAGTTTTACCCCCTGTGGTTTAACTTTGCCAAATTGGCAGAATTCACCCTTCTCTTCATTTCTTCTTTTTCTTCTTTAAATAAGATTAAGGACTTAACAAGTTTAATCCCTAAACTTATTTTTCTTGACTTTTTGGCTTCGGGGTTGACTTGGGTTGACTTTTTCAGGTTTGGTCTTGGACTTTGACTTTGTCTTTTCCTGCTTTTCCATTCCGAGTCCGGTTTTGTCGTTTTGGCTTTGTTTTTCGTCCTTTTCTTCAATATCCGTTCCTGCACAATACAATTAGCAAAACAAGCGTATATTTGGTATTTTAAATCCGTTTTTGGTTATTTTAGCTCATTTTTAAAGGTAAAAGGTATGTGTAATTAAACACATACCATAGATCCGCAAGGATACCTCAAGCACCAGATAGATATGGCTTCTATGTTGATGTTGAGGAACATAAATTAGGGGATCGTAATGAACCACCTAATTACAAAGCTGCATTATAAGGTCCTGAAATTGACAAATGGCTTGAGGCTATGAATACGAAAATGCAATCCATGAAAGATAACCAAGTATGGGTTTTGGTTGATCTTCCTCCTAATGGTAGAACTGTTGGGAGTAAATGGCTTTTCAAGAAGAAGACTGACATGGATGGTAATGTACACACCTTTAAAGCTCGTCTTGTAGCAAAAGGCTATACCCAAACCTACAATGTAGATTATAGGGAAACCTTCTCTCCTATTGCATATATTAGAGCTATAAGGATTCTTTTAGCCATAGCCGCGTTCTATGACTATGATATTTCACAAATGGATGTCAAAACCACCTTTCTAAATGGTCACCTAAGCGAGGACGTATATATGGTGCAACCTGAGGGGTTTGTAGATCAAAAACATTCCAACAAAGTATGCAAACTTCAACGTTCCATTTATGGATTGAAGCAAGCATCTAGAAGTTGGAATAAAATATTTGATGTAGAAATCAAGAGGATTCACTCAAAACCAAACAACCACTAAAATACGAATTGAAGAATAAAATCAACATCACAGAACTTACACACATCTTAAAAGATCATCAATTGTAAGTCATTTCATCTATTTTCTTTCAATTTAAGTCTAGGGTTCATGATGAACACCAAAAATTAAAATTGGGAATTTTCCATTTTTCTTTCAATTTTGTACAAAAGAACTAACTAGATACATGTTACAACTAATATGCTTCCCGTAACATAGGATTTGCACATAATTTAGGTAAGTTTATAGAAAATTGATTTGAACTAAAACCACAATTTTATATTTAAAATCCCACTTTAGGAACACAATAAAATTATGGTTATGCATTGTTAATCCAACCCAAAAACGTTTTTAAACACATGCATAATGATCTCATGAACAAATTTTGAGATACGTAATTCATACGTATTTTTTGACTTGTTTGGATGAGCAAAATCAAATTAAGGAGCGTTTGGATTAACTCTTAGGATGTTATTTTTAGGTCGAGTTAATCGTTACTCCACATTTGTTGCATATAGGCACACACACTAGGCACGAACTCAAAACATCAATACATGTATAAGCGATTAAAATATGGTCTTGTTTGTGTCTTTCTAGGTAACAATGCCTCAAAAATCATCTGAAGACTACAAAAATACAAGACATTATATCCCTAAAATCTCACATGAATTCCGTACTCCAATAAGAGAAAAACTAATGAACCTTGAAGAACGCTATATCCATGAGGGTCGGGTGGTTTTTGACAATTTTGCTGACCTAAACTATGTTCGGTCTTTGTTTCATTTTGTTGAGTTCGAATGTCTCCTTGAAATCAATGAACAAATCTTTCCTCGCTTCATACTCGAGTTCTATAGTCAATATCAAATCAATTATTCCAACAAAGGTCAAATGTTTGTCGAATTTGTGATTCAAAATCAACTCTTCTCCTACTCTCTTGAAAATTTTGCTCAAATTCTTGACATTCCTTGTGAAGGCGCGTGTGTCTTTACTGATAGATGGAGACTTGATGAGTTGGCATATGGTATCCCTTCGGATGGTCCATATCAAACCAACCCTCGGTGATAATGTAAATTGGGTGGGTGGTGGATGGGGGGGAAGGGGGAGTGGGGGGTTGTGGGGGGGGGGGTGAGGTGGCGCCATATGTGAGGGAACAAGTATAGATTCGTCTATTCTAGATTTGAAAATCGAGGAAGGTCGCAGAGTCCCATTGCATCACGATCAATGTGGACGAGATTGATGTTCTTTATGAATATCAAATTCACACAGTCGTGAAAATCCGTGGTACAACATAATTTAAAAGCCTGTTAAGGACAAAGTCATTGCTTCGGGAAAGATACGATTCTTCTGTTTGAGTGAGTACCTCAGGAGTCATTATGGCCTGATAGGTCATTTGTTTGTTCAAATGGCTTTGATTATTTTGTAATCACAGTTCTGAAAGTAATTCGATTCTCTATGGTCCCGTATTAATCCAAATGCAAACAAATAGGAGTTGACTGCGATACCGCAATTCTCGTACAACAAGCTTAAAAACATTTTAACACGACAACAAGACAAGCATCATTCTAACCCCAAAATAACATGAGAAAAAGGGGCTATGAAACTCACCTTTGCTTCGCTTTCCAAAAGATTCCAACAAAAAGCTTCACAAACAACTAGCACAAATCTAAACAACAAAATAACTCGTGTTACACGCTACTAAGCCAAACGCTTAATGCACATGTAACAATCATATGATGGATGTCTAAGGTGTTCTATGAACCCCATGCGTCACCCTGACACCATACCCAACTTTAACCACTTCGTTAACAAGTTTCACTAGTTAGACACAATTTGTTCAAAACTGCATAATTTTAACGTGACTTAACATACTCAAAACCTCTACTTACTGACCTCTATAATTCATACCAAAAATCACCTATGTTCATTTATGAGTATATTAACTACCTCATGATTCCCAAGAGCCATTTACATGCACAAGTACTCCTAAGAAAATCAAACTTCAAAACAGTCCCAATTCGGATCTGTTTGCACACTAAAACGTTTGGAGCTAAAAAACAAACTTAGAATCCAAATCAGAAGCTCTCCTTTGGGGGATTTCTAATAGACACATAGAACTAAACTACTGTATAAGGGCTAAGCTAAATTCGAATTTTAAGTGGGGGGTTTTATACCTCGTAATCTGACCTAAATCTGACTCGTATTTACTGCTTTGACAACTTTTCTTGCAACCAACGTTTGAATGACTTTCCGACCTCAAAAGCCTTCGAGGCTGGATGTTCTGGAAACTAGACTCTCTGAGCTACATCATATGCACCGGAAACTTGACAAAATCTATTACCATCATTGAGATATCAGCCAAACAACACAGCCCTAAATTCTGCCCCAATCTAAATCAAATTCTAACGCGATCTAAACCCTAACGAATACACCCATATGAACATAATTAAACCCTAATCATTATAACTTGTTTATTATATCATTAAATATAGATGTTATGAAACCCTATTTATCCATCATAATAATTATTACATGTTTTTAATGATAATTAACTCAAAGGATTATAATTTATACCTTAAATCTTTGAATCTTGAACACAAAAATCACCAAACTTGAAAAAAAAAATTCTTCTTCCTCAGTTGATAAAATACGGATGGGACAATTAAAAACAAGAGGGAGAAGGGTTTTTGGTATTTATAAGGTTTACAAAAAGGTTTAGGATAGATATCTTTTACCAATTTTAATTAGAGTAAGATTTGTTTTCCTTTTTTTTCTTCCTTTCTTTTTTGGCCGATTTCCCCTTTATATATATATTTTTTTTATTTTTTTATTAATTACTTAATTATTTACATTACCTTAAGTTTTTATAAAAACCTAAGCTTATTTGAGTATACCTTTTTGCGTAAACGCAATTTACTAGACTTTTAAAATAAATAACTTTTCATTTTTATTTTAACCTAACTTTCCAAAAATAGAAATTCACATTTCATTCTTATTCTAACTACTAACACCTATTCATACCTAACATTACTAACACATAAATACGTATACGTAATAATACTTACACGATAAATCACTAAAACGCTTAAATCACAAAATCATTTCCTTGTCACCAAAAGTGAACGAAATGAATTCAACCAATCTCACCACCATTCCAATCTCATTGAGATGATCACACTCAATAGATTGACTACCAATTTCTCACATAATCCACATAAACGCATATAAACACATATAATCACATAACCCATTCATTGCAACAGATACATAAGTCAACACTAATAGTTTGACTAACCTGCTCAAGTCATGGTTGTCACATTATAATGGTCAAGCCTAGCTTAGTTGGACTAGTAGCTTCTCTTGAGACTCTACTCGAGAGGTCACGAGTTCGACTCATGCCTGGGCTTGGGTGAGGTTTATCCTCGCCTGCCACGTGGCCCACTCAGGTGGTGCCACGTGGCAACCCGACCCAAACCATTACCCAACCCGATCCAGATCCACCGTTGATTGGTGGTTGACCAGTGGTTGACTGGTGGTCCGGCAGCGGATCCACGATGGTTCGGCGGTGGTTCACGGTGGTCCGCCACCATTAACCGTCGTTGGCCACCGTTAACCACCGTCGTTGACTGCCATTGACCGGTGGTCCGGTGGTGGCTCCGGTGACGATGATGGAACAAGTGACAAGCCACGTTGCACCACTCAGGTAGTGACACGTGGCAGTCTAATGATTGAAGGTCAGTACAAGGTTCAGAATTCGGAGGGGTCAGTACGAGGTTCAAAATTCAGAGGGATCAGTACGAGGTTTAGCGTGTACAAGGTGGCTAGCCAATCACAGGCTGCCACGTAGACAAAATGACAAAAAGGAAGCTGTCATAAGACGCGTAAAAACGAGGCAATGATTGATGATAATGATCGGATACGCTAGATCCGAGTATTCTAGAAGGGCACGTGGCAGGCACTGATTGACTCTCTTCCTCCCATAGCAGCTGGCAATAACACGTAAATTGGAAATGACAAAATTACCCCTAGATCTGGAAGTATGATTGGTGGGCTCAACGAATGGACAAAAATGCCCCCAAGTGGGTTTGAGTATTTATATGAAGGCAACAGGCGAGTGGGAATTCATTAGGGGGTATAATTAGTTTTTAGATCAAAAAATAGTGTTGTGTAGATTTAAGAGTAGGAGTATAATAGTGTAGCTTATTTTGGTATTATTGTAAAAGCTTTTATAGCTTATCTAGCTTATTGTAATCAACTCTTTTTAGCTTATTATTGAAAATGTTTGTGTTGGAAGTGACTTGGGCTTATTCTTTTTCTAATCCTCTATTTTCTTTTCTTTTCTTTTTAAGCTTACTTTAAGCTTATTGCTTAATAGCTTATTATCTCTTAATCAACTAAGCTTCTATAGCTATTTGAATTGATTTTAAGCTTATATATTTTCGAAATAAGTACTAGGCTTATTTTCGATCTACTTTTCGTATAGTTTTCGGATAAGCTTATTAAGAGCTTATTCAATTAGGTTATTAGCTTATTAGATTTATATTTTGATTTTTAAAAGTAGATCTAGTTTTTAAAAGCTTATTTGTTTAGATCTCCTAGATTTTAGCTTTTCTATTTCAAAATACTTTATAGTTTGGAATTAAAGCTCTTAGTTTATAGCTTATTTGTCTTAACCTTTTGCTTTCTTGTCTTATCTCTAATTTCATCCTTCCATCATCTAAGGCCGGAGCTTAAGGGTCTTATAAGGTTGATAAATAGATAAAGTTTTGATCTTTTTGGTTTTTATGGAAGTAATTAGTAAATAAAGTTGACACCTTTACTTGCTAATTAGTGAAGTAGAAGCTTAAAAGTGATAAGCTTGTTTGTTTATTCAGTTTGTAAGATCGGGTGGTTTTATATTCGATTCGGTTCATCATTTGGTTCTATCCTCTTTCTCTTTTCAATTTAAGCAGTTTAGATTTATTTAGCTTATGATGATTATGTTTGCTTATTTGTTTATTAAAATGCTTAGTGAGTAGATTTTATTATATGCTTGTTGAGTAAGTTGGTGAATAGTGAATTAAGTGTGGAATTTAATAAGCGAGTAGTGATTAATAATTACAAAAGTTATTTAGTTTAGTGTTTTATTTAGTCGAACGGGCAAAAGTCGTAAGATTAAGTAGGCATTAAACTAGTAATTAATATCTCGATAAAAAGTCGTTTTCAATATTAAGCCAACGTTTTGAGGAAATGATTATTTAGACGGATTTTAATTCGTCATTAAGATCTAAAACTTCACACTTTAGAATCTATTCACTTACTTGACAAGCATATTTTTCTTATTAGCTTGCTTATTAATTAATGTAATCTAGTTTATCGCTATCTCTAGTTTTAATAAAAAAACCAAAAATTAAAAGATATTCAAGCATTAAATTGGGAACACTTTCGTGGATTTCAAATTCATCTCTTGCTAGGACACGACATCTAGATGATCTATAATTACTTTTCCTAAAGTAATTTTTATCCGACGTGATTACTATATTATATTACTCGACCAGTCTTTTGGGATGAATTAGTACGCTCATTTGATCGGTCGTGATTAGCTTCATATCATATGTTTGGCAAGGATACACATCTCCACCACTAGAGCTAAGGAGAAACAAGTCAAAAGGTAAATTGGGTTTTTATTATAAGGCTAAGGGTTAATCATTCTAACAATCTTTCACTGATAGTACCACACCAAC
Source organism: Tanacetum coccineum (assembly GCA_026074375.1). Lineage (NCBI taxonomy): Eukaryota > Viridiplantae > Streptophyta > Magnoliopsida > Asterales > Asteraceae > Tanacetum > Tanacetum coccineum. The sequence continues at coordinate 22,468 of BQNB010045068.1, forward strand.
AAGGCAGCTGAATCAAACATACACGGCCGTAACGACGGAATAAACATGTGTTTTCGATCACATCCTTATTCGAGTTTAACCAAGGGTTAGGATGAAGAACAATATAGGGTAGGGATCTTCTAACTTTCACCAAAAGTAATAAACCAACAAGGTGGCTGAGTCACGCATACATGGCCATAACGACGGAATAGACATGCATGTCTCGATCTCAACCTCGTTCGAGTAAAACCTAAGGTTAATTGCTAGGAAAGGGAAGCAAATTGTTGTTAAGTAAAATACACAAAACAAATAGATTAAGCTTTTAACAAATAAGGTAGTTGCTAGTAACTTTTCCCGACCATTCCATGATAAATACTTGAAATATATACAAATGCCTCGATCATAGAAATGACAAAGACAACCTAAGTTGGCATTCCCATAATGGTCAACATTCTCGAACATCCCAAATTTACATACTTTTACAAAAATTGTGATATCGGCCACTTTTTACAAAACTATACATCGTTGATTTTTATCCACATATCAATGAATAATCGATCCTTCCAAGTATTTAATCGGTTTAAGTTTAGCGAACCGACTATCAATCATCCTTCTCTTTTTTGATGCATTTTCTATTTTTCCATTTTTTTCTTTTTTATAACATAAACCTCGGTGCAATTTTACCGTCTTCACAATCATAATTCATCCGAATAATTTTTTATTTAACACTTCATCTTCGGACATAATACATAAACCCGAAAGTAGCAAAATACACGAGCTACATATTTTTCATTGCATTGTGCAATTTCCTGACCTAACCAGAGATACAAAATTTCACTTTGACACATGAAATACAAAACTTTACACAAAAGCAACTAGCAACTTTGATTAAGTAGGCTTAATCTACAGGGTAGGCTAAGGTGTAAAGGTATAACAAAATAGACATATGGTGTGAAAAAGACAGGAATGGCTCAACAGGTTTTTCTAATGGATCTTACTCTTATAGTGAGAGTAAGTAAAGGGTTACACGGGATTTAACTAACCAGTGTAGTTAGTTAATTTTACAATATTTAGGCTTTTTGGTTTATTCCTAGAAATTTACCAGTTAAAAATATTTCTCCATCTAAGTCCATAGTACTCATCGTTGTGGTCTCGAGTGATATACCAAGCGGAGTTCTAAAGTCCACTACATCACCGGCACACTCATAATTTTTGTAGAATTTTTAGTAAACGTTTAGAAACGGAATAGGCTTAATTCTCACAATTTGGTATTAAGGGTTATAATGCGCAAGGTCATATAACTAGTAATTTTTACAAAAGTTATGCTAGAAATTTTTTTAACTTTGGCATAATTTAAGCATATAGCATATTATTTGTAAAAAAAAGGACAAGTAGGCATTCTAATTCTCCATCCCGCCACTTAGATTATACAACGCCATCGTTGTATAGATAAAAAAATTAAAGAAAATAGGAAATAGAATTAGAACGAGGAACTCCCCTGATATGTTGCTCGGGATGATTCTCCAATTTGAGTTCTTGAGCAAAAGTGTGTTGACGAGGCTTCAGAATGCTCGTACGAGTTCAACACATGTATTTTTCAGAGTATACCATATCGTCGATTTTCCTTATAGCAAGGTCCTGCATAAAAGTTTAGTAGACAAAAGTACAATTCCTATCTCGGTTATACAATGGTTACAATGCAGAAAAACAATTAAACACACATGCTATACGAGGATCAATACGTCGTATCCTAAACCCAAGGATAAGCTGTATGGTTCATGTAAAAACAATTAAATAATTTTAAAGAACTGGAAATTAAATTATAGACTGATAACGTCCAGACACATCCATGCGTTGTATCCAGAGGGGTTTGATACGCCGTATGGAGTGTCTGGGAAGAAAGACTCATGCAAACAATTAAAAAAATGACCGGGTTATCTCCCGGGAAGCACTTTTGTTTCAGTTAGTCTTTAAGTTCAACTTTTTTCCTTTCTTCATTCATCAAGCTCAATGATCTCATTATCCTCCGTATTGAAACTCCTATCGTAGTATTTTTATAACCTTTGACCGTTGACATTAAAGCTCAACCTATTTTTATCGGTGATTTCTATGGCTCTATATGGGTACGTGGTTTTTACAACGAAAGGTCCGGACCATTTTGATTTGAGTTTCCCCGGATGTAACTTTAAGCGAGAGTTGAATAGCAAGACCTTGTCTCCGTTTATAAAGTTTTTAACTCCTCGGAGTCTAGAGTCATGCCATCTCTTGGTTCTTTCCTTGTAGATTCGAGTATTCTTGTATGCTCCATCTCGTAATTCAATTAACTTGTTCAACTCCATGAAATGATTTTTTGCAGCAGCCGTAAGATCCATATTACACTGCTTTAATGCCCAATATGCATTATGTTCAATTTCTATAAGAAGATGACAAGCTTTACCATAAACCATTCTAAAGGGGGTGTATCCTGTTGGAGTTTTGTAAGCGGTTCTAAATGCCCACAATGCATCGTTGAGTTTTTCAGACCAATCCTTTGGGTTACATCCGACCGACCTTTCTAAGATACGCTTAATAGCTTTGTTCGTGACTTCGGCTTATCCATTGGTCTGAGGGTGATATGCTGTTGATATTTTATAGGTTACCCTATATTTTAGCAATGCTTTTTCCAGCTGAGTTACAAAAATGTGTTCCCCTATCACTGATTAAGGCTTTAGGAACTCCAAATCTGGCAAACAACCCTTTTAGAAATTTAACCACTACACGAGCATCATTTGTGTGGAGTGCTTGAGCTTCAACCCATTTAGACACGTAATCCACTGCTACTAAAATGTATTTGTTACCCCTGGAGTCAGGAAAGGATCCCATAAAATCTAGTCCCCAAACGTCAAATACTTTACACACCTGAATATTATTTTGAGGCATCTCGTTTTGTGATGATATGTTTCCCGATTATTGACATGCATCACACTTCATTACATAATCTTTAGCATCTTTAAAGATACTGGGCCAATAGAATCTTGCCTCATAAACTTTTCTTCCTGTAATTGAGGCATTGTGATGTCCCCTAGTGGGACCGGAGTGGCAGTGTGCCAAGATTTCAAGTATTTCGTTTCCAGCCACGCATCTTCTCATTACATTGTCTGGACACAATCTAAATGCAAATGGTTCGTCCCAAAAATAGTTCCTTACTTGAGAGAAGAACCGTTTTCTCCTTTCTGGTGTCCATTTTGGGGGTACAACTTTTCTGACAATGTAGTTTATATAATCTGCATACCATGGCTCTTCATCATTAAGCTTGGCTTTTAATATCATCAAATGCTCATCAGGAAATTTATCAGTGATTTCATCCTCGACTAATTCTCCCATGTTTGGATTCTCGAGTCTCAATAGGTGATCAGTAACCAAGTTTCCTACTCCTTTTTCATCTTTTATTTCTATATTGAATCCTTGCAGAAGCAGGACCCATCTAATAAGCCTTGGTTTGGCATCCTGTTTACAGAACAAATACTTCAAAGCAGAATGATCAGTGTAGATTATAGTTTTTGATAAAATAAGATAGGGGCATGTTGATAGAAATAATGCCTAAAAACATTATTAATATTTTTCACATCTTTACGTTTTGATAATCACAAAATATAAAAACGTTCAATGTAAAATTAAACGTAAACAAGTAATTAATAGTAAATTCTCATTTCGAAAATTATATCACTTAAATGTATGAATAAATAAATGTTTAATGCATTTTATGATCAAAAGAAATTTTTATTCAACCTCACACTTTTATAAAATGTTGTATACATTTTATAAACATTACAAAACATTTTCTACAATTAAAAGAAATGTTTTATTCAAAATAAACATTTTGAAATTCAAATTTTCGAACCTAAAACGGCTAGAAAATTCCAGAAAATTATCCCTACACAAAAGGACAAACTGGGGAGCCCCTAATATAGGGCAGCCCCCTTAAATACACAGGCGGCCCCCGTAAAATTAAGGGGATCGCCCACCTATTTAAAGGGACAGCCCATAGGTAGACACTCCTCCAGATTGTCCTATAAATACTAGACTTTTCCCCACTATTTTCTCACCTTTTGCACTCATTCTTTCTGTTCTAAAACAGCCCACACATCTCATTAAAATCCTTTGATCATTTAATCATAAAGCTTTGTTTCCAAGTGATCCAAGCTTAATTCCTCAAGTGCAAGAGAAGAATACTTTCATCATCAAGTGAAGAAGTACTATACCTTAGTGTGCTTAGCAATCTTGTTGCATCCATATCCCATACTTGTAAATCATTTGTAAGTATAGTTAGATCGTGGTGATCTTACCAAGTAGTGTTAGATAGTTGTGATATAAATAGTGTGGTGAAGTGAAGTCTTAAAGTTGTGAAGAAGTTGTGAAAGGCTGGGAAATAGGAGTAGGTCAAAAACAAAGGTCAAAGAAGGAAGAGCTAAGTCCATGTTGAGAAGGTCCGGGAAAATAGGGGTCAGTTCAGACTCCGACTATGAAGAGGATTTGGAGGACAATTGCTGATGTGTCTTTATGCGTAGGTAATATTTATTACCAAGTTTTACTATTTATATTTTGCTAACTTTACCTAAAAATAACACTAACCGGCAATGTACCCGATCAATTGTAGGTTCGTTGGTAAGTATGGCGTTGATCACTAAGAGCGAGTGTTAATACTTACGTCTACCAGCGAAGAGGTGTGCGTATCGTTACCGAACACTATAAAATCATCGGCGTTGTGGTTATGATTTGTTCTCCTACTCCTTATCTCTTGTCTTACATTTTAAATTTCTCATACTATCCCTATTAATCTGTTTAGATAAGTATAATTGTTTCATATTGTCAAGTGTTGAATTCACACAAAGTCGAATCTAGAATTTTTACAAACACTATAAACCTTAAATTAAAAAGCGGTAAACTATTCAACCCCCCTTCTAGTTTTCCACAATTGGTATCAAGAGCCACGTCAAACAAGATTTTTAAAATAAATTGTATTTTAAAACTTGAATCGATCTATGAATCGAAAAAATATTTAGAAGGGCAATCTATGCAACGACCTACACCACATAATTTTTTTGAAAGTGATGGATATATTAGTTAATGGAAAAAATGATTCGAAACTAATATGTGAAGACTAAAACAGAATCTATATCTTTGAGCATGTTATTACCAGAGGTTGATTTTCCCTCCAAGTCTCCAAAATAATCCCGAAACTAAAAAGGATGAAGTTCTACCTTTTCATAAACAAAACGATGATCTTAAAAAGAAACTTGCAAAAAATAATGAAGCTAAAATGGTAATTTATAATGCTTTACTACGTAAAGAATACGAAAGAATTTTTATGTGTAAAACGACAAAAGAAATTTGGGATACTTTACTAATCACATCATCCAGTAATAATCAAGATCAAAGCTAAACCAAAATAAAGTATCTTCATGTTTAATAATATGAACAATTTATGATTCCGGAAGAGGAGTCAATAGATAATGCATTTGCTAAATTTAACACTATTATTACTAGTCTAAAAGCACTTGATGAAGGTTTTTCTAGCAAGAATTGTGTTTAGTTAAATTTTCTTAGAGGGCTTTACAGTCATGTTGCACCAAAATGGCAACATGCGAAAGTCATAAAGACTGTATTACAAGAACTCAAAGAAATCTAAACTAACTCTACACAAACTTGACGTAAACTCATTGTAAAGTTTGAAGGTTTATGAAAGAAATAATTAAAGAAAGATTTTGAAACGTCAAAGCAAAATGAGAACAAAGTATATCTATTGCCTTGAAAGCTAGAAAGTAATCGAGTGATTGATGATAAGCTCAACCTTTGAATAGTGAAGATGAAGAATACGCCATGGCTGTAAAACGAGACTTCAGGAGGAAATTCTTCAACTCTGCTTCTAAGCTAGAAGCAGTAGTGATAGCCCTTTCCATTCTGTCACCTAACTTCTTATGGACAACCTCATCACCAACCTTTCTAGGGGGACCACTAGACTGAGGTATCTTTGTGTCCCGACCTCTTTTGATTTGCCTAGGCGTTTGACACATCACACACCTTTGTTTGATGTTACATGTCCTTTTATTCATTCTTGACTGCATGTTGACATTATTAGCCTCCCCTCAATTCAATACCAGATACTCAATATGCCTAGCCTGCAAATATTAGTCCAACACCAAAAATACACAATCCAAAGTATTTTCTTGTTTAACAGTATTAATTATGACTAACAGTTTTAACTAGCAGTCTTAAGTATAACTAGCAATACTAATTATACTTAGCAGTACTAATTGACAAAACTAACAGTATTAATCATGTACAAACATTACAAAGACACAAAGAGATTAAAATTCTAAGGATTTAGCATTCCAATACTTGAAACCAAGTACTAAAACCTTCCAACATCTAAAGCTTTTGTAAGTAAGTCTGCAAAATTGTGATTTGTTTGGATTTTAACCACTTGAATTAACTTTTTATCGTAACAGTCTCTTATAAAATGATATCTAATCTTAATGTGTTTTGTTTTAGTATGTGAAACAGGATTCTTAACAATACATATAGTACTATTATTGTTAATATTAATCATGGTGTGCATAAAATTATACTCATAATCCAGCATTTGATTCTGAATCTAGAGTACTTGCCCATAGCAACTAGCAGCAGCCACATATTCAGCTTTAGTAGAGGAGGTGGCAATCACAGTTTGCTTCTTGCACTGCCATGATATCAATTTGCACCCTAGGAACTAACAACCTCCTGTTGTTGATTTCCTATCTAAGCTTGCTCAAGCATAGTCACTATCAGAATATGCCGCCAGATCAAAGGGAGAATTTATAGGATACCAAAGGCCTAGTTTAGGTTGGCCTTTTAGATACCTAAAAATCCTTTTCACAACATGTGAGTGTGAAACTTTAGGTGTAACTTAGAATCTGGCACATGCACGTACTACAAACATAATGTCTGGTCTGGATGATGTAAGATACATCAATGATCTAATCATTGATCTGTAGAGATGAACATCAATATCATCACCATCTGAGTCCTTGAGCAAAGGCTTTTTTGTATCCATTGGGGTGCTAGCTGTTTTGACATCTGTGAAACCAAACTTCCATAATATATCAACTACATATTTATTCTGACTGATAAATATCCTATCTTCTCTTTGCTTCACCTAAGAATAAATTAAGTTCTCCTATAGAACTCATCTGAAACTTGTCATGCATCAGTTTTTCAAATTCAGTACACAACTCCTTGTTTATAGAGCCAAAGATAATGTCATCAACATAGACATGTACAAGCAAAATATATCCTTTTTGCTTCTTGACAAATAAGGTCTGATCTATCTTTCCTTTTTGAAACCCATTGTCCAATAAATACTTAGCCAAGGTTCCATACCAGGCTCTTAGAGCTTGATGCAAACCATACAGTGCTTTCACCACCTTGTAAACTTTGTCAGGATAGTCAGGATCTTCAAATCCTAGAGGTTGACACACATATACCTCCTCTTCAATTGTACCATAAAGGAAAGCACTCTTCACATCCATCTGATATACCATGAAGCCCATAAATAAAGCATAAGCTAAGAACAACCTTATTGCCCTAATTCTAGCCACAGGAGCAAAAATTTCATCATAATCTATACCTTCTTCTTGAGTATATCCCTGGGCAACTAGCCTTGCTTTGTTCCTTGTTACCATGCCTCTCTTATCTTTCTTGTTCCTGAATATCCATTTTGTACCAATAGCTCTATTACCTTTAGGCAAATCCAATAGTATCCAAACCTTTTGTAGTTTAAACTGTAAAAGCTCATCCTGCATTGCTTCTACCCAAGCTGGATCACATAGAGCTTTGGCAATTCTTTTTGGTTCTTCCTGGGATAGGAAACAAGCAAACAGACAAGTATGAAGGTCTTCATAAGTTTTCCCTTCATAAACAACACTAATGAACCCATGTTCACTTGTATTCTTTTTCATTCCCCTTGTCTGTACACCAGATTATATATCACCAATCACATGATCAAGTGAATGATCTGTATGGATTCTTGTATTTGGAGTAGTAGGAACTTGATATGAGGTAGTAAGGTTTCTCATATCTATTTCTGTTTCATCACCAAATAAATCAGCATGTGTGGCTTCAAGTGTAGCACTTTTTCTCAAAGAAAACATGTCAAATACATTTTGAGAGTGATTTGACCTTGCAGTAATAACTGTTGGACTTACAGTATTAATATTTAGACTGTCAGTTTTAAAATTTACACTAGTAGTATTAATACTTGACCCAGCGGTATTAATATTTAGAGTACTACTCTCAGGTTCCTATTGATCACTAAATCTACTTGCTTTACTTACACCTTCATCATCCTTCTTTTCAGCATTACTAGAAGGTTGTGGTTCATCGTCACTAGAATTCTTTGAAGAAGAATCAAACATTGAACCATCTTTTCACAGTGGCATCACAATGTGGTCTTGGCTAAATTCAGTCTCCTTACTAGTGTGACCTGCACCATTACTTTCTTCTGAACCCGCAAAATCATTAGAGTTTGTACCTGCAACTGGCACATAATTCATTGATTTTGTTAGACTATCAATATCAAACAGCTACTTTGGACCATCACCTGTAACAATATGTTTATTCTCCAAGAACCTAATGTGCAAGGTTTCTTCTACTTTCCTGGTTCTAATGTTGTATACTCTAAAATCCTTACTAGTCAATGAGTATCCAACAAAGAAACCATCATTAGATTTTCCATCAAACTTGCCAAGATGATCTAAGGTATTAAGGATGGTAACATGACACCCAAATGGTCTCATGAAGCTTAGACCAGGAGTTCTACCGCTAAACAATTCATAAGGGGTCTTGTTATGAGGCTTAACTATAATTACCCTATTCTGCATATAGCAAGCAGTATTAACTGCTTCAGCCCAAAATATAGTAGGTAACTTAAAGTCAGCTAACATGGTTCTAGCAACCTCAATTAGTGTCTTATTTCTCCTTTCAGCAACACCATTTTGCTGAGGAGTTCTAGCTACACTAAATTCTCTCTTAATGTCTTTCTTTTCATAAAACTCATTCATATCTCTATTCTTAAACTCTGTCCCATTGTCACATCTGATTATTTTTACTTTCTTATCAACTAGATTTTCTATCTCAGTTTTAAAGTTCTTAAGGATGCCACTAGTCTCATCTTTAGAGGCTAAAAAGAAACCTAAGTGAATCTGCTATAATCATCAGTGACCACAAGATAATATTTCTTATTCATTAAGCTGCTCACAAAAGTTGGACCAAATAAATCCATATGCAACATGAATAAAGGCTGAGCAACAGAGTTCTGGATCTTGAACTTACAAGAGGCTTTGTGTTGCTTTCCCTTAAGGCAAGCAACACACGTTTGGTCATTTTCAAAATGTTTTGCAGGTAATCCCCTTACAATATTATCCTTAACCAATTTATTTATAGTTTTAAAGTTTATATGACCAAGCCTCCTATGCCATAACATTGATTCATTAAGTGTGGCCTTTGCAACAAGACTCTACTATATACTAACAGTAGTAACTATGTACTAGTAGTCTTAACTTTACTACTAGCAGCACTAACTACTTAGCATATATTTCAGTCCATCAACTCTGAGACAGTCTAACTTCAAATAGCTACAAGCTAAGTATGATCTAGAAAAAAAAATAGATATACTAATCATAGTAGTTAACTAGACAGTAGGAAATTCTAATACTACACAGTACTAACTACTTAGCATATATTTTCATTAATATCACCAACTAGATAGATACAAGTTATGCTTGATACTCTAATATATACCTGAGCATAGTAAATTAGATTCATCTTGAAGTCTTTAGTCCAACAATCCTCCCTAAACTTGATGTTATCTCTTCTAAAATCTTTTAAGTTTCTTCATTAAAAAGTCTTCATCACTATCAGGAGGATGCTTCCAAACACTTCATTGACCATTTTGCTGCTTTACCATGAGCTTGAGTAGTTGATAGCACATCTCATTCTAATGATCAGCTTGAAGTTTCTTGTTGAGCATATTTGTGATTGTTACTGGTGTGAGGGGATATCTCTTCTCAACTAACATAAAGACATGTAGATTTCTAAACCTTACAAAGTGCACTCCACAGTTATCAAACAACTTCCAAACAGTCACTTTGTATCCTTGTAGATTTCTCCATACATCACTCTTAATGTCAGGTTCAAACATAACTTTCAAATCTCCCCATAACACTCTTTCATAGTCATCCTCTGGTCTTGTATTCTCATATTTAGCTTTAACCAACTTCCAGAGGGTCTCCAAGTCTTCTCTATCAATACCCTGAAGCATCTTTATCATTGATGAATACCTTTTTGAGCTTCCATCAGCCCTTATCAATTTAAAATATCCCATCCTTCCATCTTTATCAATCTTGTAGTCAACAATCACTGGAGGCTTAGTAGCTAGAGGTATAGCATCAATTGCTACCTCATCATCCTTAACTATCTCAATATGCCTTTTCATCTCTGCCTCCTCTTGATCATCACCCTTTTGCTTCTTAGCCTTTTCCTGTTCTAACTCATTACCTGCTCTTTTAGAACTACCTTCTGCTTTTGTCTTACTGCCTTTCACCAACTCTGTATTCATATCAACAAAAGTGTTTACCCTTTTCATCTCTTTATCAAACATGTCCTGGATCTCATCATAACTTTTGCTCTTCAGCTGATTGTGTTTATATCCAGCCATATTCTTCAAATAGGTAGACATTGTATTTCTCTTTTGTGCCTTAGTTGGTGGCTTGCTCCTTTTCTCTTGAGCTCTTAATGCTGCAAAGTGTTTCTTTCTCTTCTCCATGAGCTCTACAAACAATCTTGATCTTTCTTCAATGGTTATTTCTCCCTGTTCTTCTGCTTGTAGCCTCTGAGCTAATTCAAAGTCTGCCTCCATCATAGCTTGTGTGTTATCCCATGATTCAAGTAAAGCTATGTTGGCTTCTTCTTCCTTTTGCCTTGCAATCCTCTCTTCTTCAATAAGTTCAGCTTGCAACTGAGCTTCCAGATTTATAGCCATTTCTTTATTAAGAGCAAGTTGATCTTTCTTCTTTAATGGCACTTCAGGCTCCACCATTATTCTTTTGCCTTTGTCTTTAGCCTGTGGAAGTTGTGATGCTTGTAAAGATGATGATGTTGTTTTGAATTCACTTGGCTCTTGAACTACAACCCCTCTAGCCTTGGGTCTTGTAGTTGTAGTTGTTGTAGCAGCAGATGTAAAAGCTTTGGGTTTAGCTGCTTTGATTTCTATCAGAGTCTGAGCCAAAGTCAACTCATCTATATTTGTTGTAGGAGCTTTGACAGTAGTAACTTCAACATTAGCAGTAGTAACTACTTCACCAGCAGTAGTAACTGGATCAGCAATACTAACTTCCTTTTCAGCAACATCTTTTTCTTGCTCTTCCAACACATCTGTATCAAACATCAGGTTGTCATCATTTATCTTTTGAGTCTCATCTACCAGAGTCACTTCTGCATTAGCATCAAGATCATCAATTTTCCTCCCCTGTTTGGATGCATCCTCTTGAGCACCAAAACGGGCATCATTAGAGGATTCTACCCTGCTAGCTGATCTAACCTTCCATAATCTCTTGAACTGGTGTTCTTGACTTCCTTCTCTTTTCCAAACTCTTTACTCTTATCTTCAAGCTCTCAATCTCCAAAGCTTGAGTAGATTTTGTAGTCTCTAGTGCAAGAACTCTTGATTGTAATTAGGTACAAAATTCACCAATTAAATAAGTTTCATTCTATTATCACCACTTTGAGATGGATCACAAGAAGGGGTAAATACATAAGTCTCATCAGTAGTAGGTTATGTAGGAGCACTATCTTTCCTCTATTTTCTCCTTGGCTTCTTCTTTTGAGGTTTGGATGATGATGGTTGAGAAATAATGGGTGTCTGCTAAGAATCAGTAGGAATGTATGAATCTTCACCCTCTTCTTGATTAGCTTGAACCATTATTGTTGCAAACAGGGGTGTTACTCTCCTAGAAAATTCCATTCCTTCGCTCTTCATATTGGCAAAGATCTTCTTTGTGTACGAGGGGGTAACATAAATCTTTTTGTGATGTGACATATCCCCAAGCTGTTGATTGACAAATACTTGTACAAATCGTAGATACATTAGAAATTTAACCTCTCCCTCTAAGTGCTTTACCATAGCATCAAAAATATACTTGTACAGGTTAAAATTTTGGTTTGTGGCCAAGTATATGATTGCGGAGGCCATAGTGCTACTGAATTCGTTCCATGCAGTGGTCTTAGCACTAAGGCATTGGGTAATGGTATGAATTAAAAACTTCCATTGTGGAGAAAAGAAAGCTTTATAGAATGTAATTTTGGAAAAGGTTTTTCATATCCCATCCTCGCCAGTTCTTCAAAGATAGTAGCAGTTGGCAAACAATCAATACCACTTGCATCTTCTAAGTGAAGATCACTTCTAATACTTGTCTCTGTGATGATTACCTTCTTCTTATCAACTAGCGCTTGTAACTGACGTTCTCCATCAACCGTCTTTACCTTTGTTGTGGCCCAGAACTGTTCAATGCAAGATGTATAGATAGTAGGATTGACAGTTAAAGCATAACGAATTTGGTTAGCATTCAGAAAATCAATAATCTTCTCAAACCCACTACTTTCTTTGGGTTTCTCTAAAAACGCAATCAAATTATGAGTTTCAGCAAACTTTGGGGTCGACATTGTGATGAGCTTTGATGATTAAAGATGAAATTAAGTTAGGGTTTATGATTAGAGAGTATATCAATGTATAAAATCGATCGAATGAGTGATTGAAACCCTTAACCGAAGTATTTATGAAATCACCCTCAACAACATTAACTTGAACTGGCAGCATTAAGTTAAGCCTAACAATATTAACTAACCCAGCAGTAGTAAATTATGTCTGGCGGTATTAACTTATGCCTAACAGTAGGAAGTGTATGCCTGGCAGCTTAAACTAATACAAACAACAAAAAATTAAGCCTAACAGTATTAACTTAAGCTTAGCAGTATTAACTTTTAGGCTGAGCAGCATTAACTCAAAGACACCAGTATTAACTCCAATTTCTTTCCAAAAAGCATTTTCATCATCAATTTTGATTATCACAAGCTCTCTTTCTATTTTTAAACTCATAATATCTCTTATTTCTTTTTCTCACCAATTCACTCTTTTTGTTTTTATCACACATCTCTCTATCTGTTTTTACTCACAATATCTGACAGTTTTGTACAAAGTTCCATCAATTCCTTTAGTTTCATATTATCCACCCCACTTCCAAGTGTGTTAACTCTTGAGAGAGGTAGATCATTGGACTGCTTAGATGCAGCCTTAAACCAAGTTTGAGCTTCTGCACCCCCCAATATGGTAACTTGGCACCTAGGACCACTACCTAAACCAATTCCCTAAGGACTTAACTCATTAAGTGTTGCCATGGATTGGGTCCTATTGATGTTACCATTGTCATGCTCTGCTTCTAAGCTAGAAGCAGTAGTGGCAGCCCTTTCCATTCTGTCTTCCCACTCCTTGTAGACAGTCTCATTTGCAACAAGGTAAATAGGTCCACTAGATTGAGGTATCTAAGTGTTCCTTTTAGCTTTCCTAGGTTTGTGGGTCTTTTTGGGTTAAGATTGTGATAGAATAGTGATTAGTTCAAGAATAAATAGTGATACAGTTGTGGATGTGTGTTAGGGTTCAGTGGGATTGCCTGACCCTTCACCTACTTCTGCTTAATGATACATTCCTTTTCATCTAGTCTTAATTATCCTCCCCTTAAACAATACCTCAGAGATTTAGTAGTCCAATGCTAGCAATCAGAAAGTTAAACCTGCTAACATCAAAAACCTTTGTGAGAAGATCTGCAACATTGTGTCTGTGTAAATCTTGATCACTTGAATCAACTTTTTCTCATAAGAATCTCTGATGAAATGGTGCCTAATCTCTATGTGCTTGGTTTTAGAGTGAAACACTGGATTCTTCACAATACAAATGGTGCTTTCATTATCAATGTAAATCTTGGTGTTCATGAAGTTGAATCCATAATCAAGCATTTGATTTTGAATCCATAGCACCTGTCCACAGCAATTAGCAGCAGCAACATACTCTGCCTTAGTAGTAGAGTTGGCAACTATAGTCTGCTTCTTACATTGCCATGAAATCAACCTTTTGCCAAGAAATTGACAACCTCCTATTGTGGATTTCCTGTCAAGGCTAGCTCTAGCATAATCACTATCAGAAAAAGCTTCTAAGTCAAATGGTGAATCTCTAGGCTACCAAAGGCCCAATTTAGGTTGACCTTTCAAATATCTAAAGATCCTCTTTATAGCATAAAGATGTGACATTTTAGGAGTAACTTGGAACCTTGCACAAGCATAAACAACAAACATTATGTCAGGCCTAGAAGCTGTTAAGTACATCAATGATCCAATCATTGATCTGTATAAATGAACATATATAGCTTTAGCTTCTTCATCCTTAACTAATGCCTTATTAGTCTTTATTAGAGTGCTTGTTGTCTTCACAGTGGCAAAATCAAACTTCTTCAATATTTTAGCCACATATTTGTCTTGGCTAATGAAGATTACATCCTCCTTATGTTGTACTTATAATCCTAAGAAGAAAGTGAGTTCCCCTATAGAACTCATCTGGAATCGTTTGTGCATCAAACCTTCAAACTCATCACATAAGGACTTCTTAGTTGACCCAAAGATGATATCATCAACATACACCTGTACTAAAAAGATATCACCTTTGTCTTGCTTGATGAACAAAGTCTTATCTATATTTCCTCTTCTAAATCCATTTTCAATTAAGTAGGTAGACAAAGTCTCATACCAGGCTCTAGGAGCTTGATGTAGACCATATAAAGCTTTTTATACCTTATACACTTTGTCAGGGAACTGTGGATCTTCAAAACTAGGAGGTTGACACACATAAACCTCCTCTTCAATAGTACCATATAAGAAGGTACTCTTTACATCCATCTGGTACACAATAAACCCCATAAATGATGCATAGGCCAAAAATAACCTGATTGCTTCTATCCTAGCAACAGGAGAAAAAACCTCATCATAATCAATTCCTTCTTCTTGGGTTTAACCTTATGCAACCAGTCTTGCCTTGTTTCTCACTATAATGCCTCTCTCATCCTTTTTATTTCTAAAGACCCATTTTGTTCCAATAGCCCTCTTGCCATTAGGTAGATCAACTAGTGTCCAAACCTTCTGATCCTTAGGTTGTCTAAGGTTAAATTACCTTGGATAAATCCAAAATAACTTGTTGTAGAAACTTTGTATGTATACTAAAGTGTATGAGGAATCCACACCTTAATACCTAGAAGTATTATGAATAAAATAGTAATATTGAACAAACAAAGATATAACCAAATGCTCCAATATTATTAGATCAATAATACGAGTACTATTCACTAGTACTAGGGTTTACAACCTTGAAGCTTTTCTAAATCGACTTGACAAACTATAGAGAACTTATATGCAAAAACTAATATTCTCAAAGCTACTTGCCCTGGAGCCTCCGCGCGCTCGTCGCACTAAGGGAGTCCTAGTCGCTTACAATACATTCCTAAGATATCTTAATCTTTTCTAAACATAAACATAATCTTTTAAATAAATACATTATGCATATCTTGTATATAAATATCTCAATACTTATCTTCACAAGTATTCTTGTTCTTCAAACAATCTTTATCTCTTTAATTCGTCCTTATCCTCTTGACAGTAGAAAGTCTTCAAGCAGTTGTAATCAATAGTTGTAATCTTTTCACCAGCAGCACGTGTGAAGCAGTAGTAACATTAGTACTAGCAGTACTTATATTTACGTACAGTAGTAAAACTTGTACTAGCAGTCTCAACATTTACTACTAGCAGCACTAACTACTTAGCTTATATTTTAGTCTTCAACACTGAACAGTCTTAACATCTACTAACATTAGTAATTTTATGCTATCAATACTAAATTATACTAACAGTAGTAACTAGCAGTAGTAACATTATACTACAGTACGCCTCCCCTCAGCCTCACGCCGCCTGCACTCCGTCCCCCTCGCTCCTCTTCCATTATGTACCTGGAAGTAGAGTTTAGTAGTAACTTCTAAGAATCCTTGAAGTCTTTTAAGTCCCAACAATCCTCCCTTAAACTTGATGTTCATCATCTGAATCTTCAAGTTTCTTCTTTAAAAGTCTTCATCATACTCAGGAAGATGCATTCAAACATTTTATTGACCGTTTTGCTGCTTTACTATAAGCTTGAGCAGTTGATAGCACATCTCATTAAAATGATTAGTTTAAAGTTTCTTGTTTAGCATATTGGTGATTGTTATTTTTTTATTTTTTTTTTTTTTTCGGTGTAAGGGGATATCTCTTTTTTTTATACTAACATGAAGATATGCCATTACTATACCTGAGCAAAGTTTACTTACTACATGAATCATACAATTTCTAAACAGACACTGTATAACCTTGTAGATCTCTCCAAACTTTACTTCTAATATCTGGTTCAAACATGACTTTAAAATCTCCCCACATTACTCTTTCATGATCATCTTCAGGCCTTATATCACCATGCTTTATTTTGACTAACTTCTAAAGAGTCAGCAAATCTTCTATGTCAATGCCTTGAAGCATCCTAATCATTAAAGAATATCTCTTGGAGCTTCCATCTGCTCTTATCAACTGATAATGTACCATTATTCCTTCTTTAAGAAGCTTGTAGTCAACAATTAATGGTGGTTTGGTAGCAAGTGGTATAGCATTAATTGCTATATCATCATCCTATTTATATCATCATCCTTTTTAATCACCAAATGCTTTTTCAATTCAGCTGTATCATCTGCTTCAACTTCTTCATGCTCATCAGTTTTTTTTATCATCCTCTAGTTTTTGTCTCTTTAGAGATTCTTGTTGTTGCTCTTTTACTGCTCTTTTCTTACCAAGACTCTTCTTTCTGCTGCTTTTAGCTTTCTCCTCACTCCCTTCTACCTTCTTTTCATTGCTTTCTTGTGCCTCTGAACTCATAGCCACAAAGGTATTTACCCTCTTCATCTCTTTGCCAAACAGCTTTTAAATTTCATCATAGCTCTTTCCCATTAGCTATTTGTGTTTGTATCCACCCATGTGCTTAAGATAGGTAGACATTTGACTTCTCTTTTGTGCTTTGGTAGGAGGTCTGTTTCTCTTTTCTTGTGCTCTTAGTGTAGAAAAATGTTTTCTTCTTTTCTCCATAAGTTCCATAAACAATTTTCCTTTTTCTTCATCTGCCAACTCCTCTCTTTCTCTTGTTTGGAGTCTCTCAGCCAGTAATCTATCAGCCTCCATCATAGCTTGTGTATTTTCCCATGATTCAATTAATGCTATGTTGGCTTCTTCTTGCTTTTGCCTTTCAAGCCTTTCTTCTTCTATGATTTCAGCATCCAACTGAGCTTGAATATTTCTTGCCAAATCTTCATCAAGAGCAACTTGATATTTCTTTGTCAAAGATCTCACAGGCTCTTTCATGATGCCTTTTCCTTTGTCTTTGATTGAGGGTTGTGTGACAGAAACTATTGGTTTAGATACCTGCTTTTCCAGATCATGAAAAACAATTCCCTTTGCCTTGGGTTTGGCTGCCTTGATTTCCATTAAAGTCTGAGCCAAAGTTTCTTCAACTGTTGTAGGAATTGTAGGAGCATCACTATCTTCAACTGTTGTAGGAATTATAGGAACATCACTATCTATAACACCAGCAGTAGTAACTGCTTCACCAGTCTTTATACTCTGCTCTTCTTTCTCAACAGTTGTAACATCCACAAATACCTCATTATCATCTAAAACTCCAGTATCAAACATCAAGTCTTTATCCTGCCTTTCTTGAGTTTCATTAACTAGAGTTACCTCAGTATCTGCATCAATATCTTCAATTCTCCTCCCCTGTTTGGATGCATCCTCCTGAGCACCCAAACTATCATTTAAGGATTCAATTCTTCTAGCTGTACCAACTTTCTTTAATCTTTTAAGCCATGTGGTTCTGAACTTTCTCCTCTTTTCAACCTTATCAACCCTCTTCTTGAGACTAGCAATCTCAATGCTTGATCAAATTTAGCCTTTTCCAAGTCAAGAACCTATTTTTGCAATTAGGTACATAAAATATGTTTTACAAATAACATTAATAAGCACAGCAGAATATAAAGAACAATAATGTTATTTAACAAGGTTTTTCATTCATACGTTTCCATCAAGCCCCAATTCTAGATAATCAACTCTAGAACGGTTACAATCTAACAGGGATCAAAGATCCTTGGGGCTACACACAACTTCTAGGCGTCTACTTAGAGAACTATATGCCTTGACACACATACCTTTACTAGTCGACTACATTTTTTTTGTATAAAAACTATGTGTCTATGATCTCTTTATATAGGGAGAGATCAAGACTTACAAAGGAAGATAAACATTAGACAACTAAATATTTTAAACAATTAAGGAATATCTTCTATTATCTTTATCTTCTTAAGGAGCTCTTTTAGAATCTTCATCTTTTGATATCTTTGACTAAATCTTCAATAATTCTCCACCAGCTTGTAGAATTCTTTAATGAAAATTTTAGTCCTTTTGTTTCATTCTTTTATTTATTTTGTCTCATCAAATCTAGAATCCCAACAATCTTCTTTAATTTGATGATGACAAAACAAACAAAGTCGTGTACGAACTTCATCATAAAGCCAAAGCTTCCCCTGAAGTTGAGATGTAATCATCTCCCTGAATGAAACAAAACTTCTCCTTAAGAAGATTTCCTTTGTACCATGCCACACCAAGGATCTATAAGTTGTACCCTGTTAATATTTCTTCCTTTTTTGTCATAATCTAATAGGGGACATATGAATATAAGCAACTTTGATCTTGACTACTACAAACCAATATCACACTTCTAATCCAAGTCTTCTAACTCCTCAAATTACCTACCATTAAGCACAATAAGAAAAATGAACTTGAGTAATAGAAACTCACACTAGCAGTAGTAATAATGACTAGCAGTAGTAAAAACCTTCACCTCAATAACGCATGTAAATGGTTAAACATTTTGTCAATAAGCTTCCCCTGAAACCCATATGTTAACCATCTCTTGAATCTTTAAATTTTGTAGGCTCTATGTAATGATTACTGATGAAGAAAACTAAGTATTACCAACTTGATGCTGAAGTAGAATAACCCAAACTTATGTCTTATATCTTGTACTATCCACGTGACTTCGAACGTATACCCAAAACCAATGTATAAGGAGACCGCAATCTCTTGACAATTATCCTCATCTTCTATGAGACACATAACCAAAGTGATAGCAAATGTGAGCATTGAGCACCATAAGAAAAATTACACACCTTTGCTAGATTTGTTAAGTCTTCATCACAACATTGAAAACACAAACAAGTTACCTCCTGCTAAAAGGTATGATAAAACATAAACCCAAATAATTCCACTTCACCATCAAATAAGTGATAAGCAACCTTCTTCGTAATCAATTCAAACAACTAATCCAAAATACGAGCCTTTTAAACATTTAAATCTGTCACAAATACCTCTTTAACCTGTGTGTGTAACAAATCCAAAACCAAAATGCCTCTGCCCAAGATCTTATAAGTAACCTAGAACAAATCTTCGTGTGTTATCCGATAGCGAACAACACTAATAGTATAAACTTCTTTCTCGGACAACACTAACAGTATAAACTTCTTTCTCGGATGAAGCAAGCAGTACAAATACCTTCGAGCAGTAGTAAATATCAAAGAAAAATACTAGCAGTACCAATATAATTTCGGTTCACTTCAAAATAACCAGCCCAATTTTAAATGCATAGAGTCCAATCACATCCCATACTTAACAACTTATTAGGATTTTTGGATATAACAATTATCATGCTAACCATTTTGATCGTCCCATACCAGATTCTAACCCAAAAGCCCATACCAACTTTAATATCCAAATACATAAGAGTTATATAACACCTTAAATCCTGTATTTTTCTCACTCAGTAACCCTAATTCATTATCTTCTCCACCCCCATCTACTCACACTCTACCTTATCTCTCCCATCTCAAAATAAACTCAGTCACCAAACCATGTCTCCAGATCAAAACAAATCCTTATGTACGAAACCAAAATAGTAATCAGGTATGAAAGCAGTTACTGAAACCATCATCACCATACGAAACAGTAAAATCAGAATCAACTTCAACTTTTCTGGTTCATTCGTATTACCAGCAGGAAAGACACCAACTTCAATTTTTCTTCAAAAACCATGTAGATCCTAGATCAAGAGCCATGAGGCTCTGATACCAATTGTGAAGATCGTTTAAGCCCAACTAGGATATGTTTTACAAATAACATTAATAAGCACAGCGGAATATAAAGAACGATAATGTTATTTAACAAGGTTTTTCATTCATACGTTTCCATCAAGCCCCAATTCTAGATGATCAACTCTATAACGGTTACAATCTAATAGGGATCAAAGATCCTTGGGGCTACACACAACTTCTAGGCGTCTACTTAAAGAACTATATGCCTAGACACACACACACACCTTTACTAGTCGACTACATTTTTCTGTGTACAAAAACTATGTGTCTATGATATCTTTATATAGGGAGAGATCAAGACTTACAAAGGAAGATAAATATTAGACAACTAAATCTTTTAAACATTTAAGGAATATCTTCTATTATCTTTTTCTTCTTAAGGAGATCTTTCAGAATCTTCATCTTTTGATATCTTTGACTAAATCTTCAATAATTCTCCAACAGCTTGTAGAATTCTTTAATGACAATTTTAGTCCTTTTGTTTCATTCTTTTATTTATTTTGTCTCATCAAATCTAGAATCCCAACAATCTTCCCCTAAAGTTGAGATTTAATCATCTCCCTAAATGAAACAAAACTTCCCCTTAATTTCAATTTCCTTTGTAACTTCTTATATCACCACATAAAATAAGCTGCAAATCATATCTTTGTAATCTTCTTCCCCTTTTTGTCAAAATCCAATAGGGTTCTTGTGAAGATAGCAACTTGAATCTTCACAACTACAAACCATATACTACACTACTAATCCAGCCTTCCACTGACTTAAATTGCCCTTCATGACCGACAATAAGAAAAATGAATTTAAACAATAGAAACTTAAACTAGCAGTAGTAACGAAACCTTTCACCTTAAGTGGTGCATGAACAAATCCTGATGGTTAAACATTTTAGACAATAAGCTTTCCCTGAAACTCATATCTTAACCATTTCTTGAATCTTCAATTCTGTAGGCTCTATGTAATGATTACTGATGACGAAAACTAAGTATAACAAACACTACTACACAAAGGCTTATATAGATCACTCCATATAGTGCGGTTTTGTTAAAAGCCGATCTATACGAAGGAAAAAGGGGGAAAGTTTAACAAAAAGAACGGTTATTAGGAAAAAGACCGATCTATTTAATTTTAAATATAAATAGATCGGTTATTATTACAAAACCGATCTATTTATACTTCACAAACTCCCAATTGTAATCACTTTTGCCTTTATATAGATCAGTTCTCAAAATAGCCGATCTATTTAGTAAAAATGGGCGGGCCTTAGAAAACCAAAATTATTTTGGAACAAATAAACAAAAAAAATAAGCGGGATTCATCCCTCCTTTTTTCTTTTCATTTTTGACTTTTTCATTATCCCACTCATTATATCCTCACACACGAAAAAAACACCCAAACCCTACACCAACTCTCTCGTCTTGTTCTTCTCTAATGCAATCGCCGCTCCACGCCAACCTAACCCCCGATCATAGCCCTACTCACCATTGTCACCGATGTAACCACCGCTATATCAACCACCATCTTCGCTGCTCACATCATCTACAAACCCCCTAGTCACCACTATCGTAAATGCTATCAGATTCACTCTTAATACTAGCAATTTTATTTGTTCACTTGTCATTTATATGAAATTATTTGTTTTCTAATACTAGCTTGTGATTTGATTTGGATTAATAAGCG
>BQNB010045069.1:0-38598 GCA_026074375.1 Tanacetum coccineum
AAGAAAAACCAGTCAAAAACCGACAAGAAACGAAAGAGACAAGAAAAAGAGTGAAGAAACAGCCAAGATCAAAGCCGGATCAGCCCGACACATAAGGAAAGGCAGTCAAAGGGAGAAACAATAAAGTGACAAGCTTTCAAAGTTTGAAGGCTTACTTGGAAGTTTTAAAGATCAAGGGACCAAAGTTGAATAAAGGAAAAAGTGTTTATTAAAGGGAAAATAAAAGATAATAAACACAAGGGCCAAAGCTGTCAAGATTGGAACCTATTTTTACACTAGAAAGGGGCGGTTGAAACACAAGGACTGAAAGAGCAATTCGCCCAAACTTTTAAACAGAACCCGCGTTTGTTATAACTGCCTAACCACCCAAACGAATTTTCCCGCCAAAATTTACACACAAACCCAATCCCGTTTTTCCCACACCCCGCTCCTCTATAAACCATCAAGCTCGTTCCTAAATCCCTCACACATCACCTAGCCCACGTGTCAACCCTCAATTGGTCTAAACACCTCATCACTTCCATCAAACGGCTATAAATCAAAGTTAAAGGATCAACGGCTGAGATGGATTGGAAGCTTCACGAATCTCTCTCCTCTCCTCTTCCATTCTCTATAAATAGATGCTTAGGGTTCACTTTTAGAGAGTTAGTTTTTGTTTTTCAGTTTTTTTTATTTTTTTTACCTTTTAAGCATTTTTTTTCAAGCATTTTTCAAATTCAGTTTAAAGCACTTGTACTTTGTATTTCTTTACTTGTACTTAATCATTTTCAGCATTATAATTCAGTTTTCAAGTATATTTGTACTTTGATTTCAATTTCAAGTCAATTTTGCCTCAATAAGCTCTTAATAAGCTCATTTGAGCTTATTACTGTTTACAAGATCAAATTTAGCTAAAATTCTGTTTTTAGTCATTCTTCTACTCCTTCTCATCATTTTACATTCATCATGTTCATTTGAGCTCATTTGATTCAGAATTTGGGAGCTTATGAGGTAATAAGCTGAAAATAGCTTATTGAGCTTATTGCTCTTTGGTTTAGAGGCTTTGGAGCCATTTAGGTGCTTAATTTGAGCCACTCACTCTACTAGAGTGGCTCTAGTGCTGAGACTCCAACAATTCTCAGGTTACATTTTCAAAGTTCCAATTTAGCTTAATTTCAGCATTTACATTTGCTTATTTCATTACAAATTTTGTTAAATTCTCTTCAATGACATTTGTTTAGGTTTGTTATTAAGATGTTTAGATTTTTCATTAAATGAATTTTGTGCAAAATTACTTTGTCCTTCAATTCTGTCATAAGTAGAAATTTAAGCTAGGAGAGTAACTAGTTTTATCTCACTAATAAGCTAGTTCTTTTAAAGTTTAAAAAGCTTAAGTAGTTGAATTTTAGTAAGAGTAGATATTAGGTTTAAGCTGTTTTAGTGTTTAAATAGTCTTTAAGTGCATTTAGTTTTGACAGCTAGTCATAAGGGAGTGTTTGGTTTAGGCTATTTTTGACTCCTAAAGTCAACTCTATTGTGTCAAATCCTTTCCTTTAGCTGAGATAGATCTTGTTATAGAGATTTAAAAAGCTTTTAGAAGTTACTTTGTAGAAATTGGAAGTTTAGAGCTTTTGAAAATAATCATTTGCACCAGGGCAGTCAAAGCTTAAGTAGATGTAAGTTTTTAGTGACTTCTACTATTTTAGAACTTAAAATTTGATCAAAAGCAGGTTTTAGTTCATTAGATAGTTAGTTAAAATAGATCTCAATATAGAAGTAAGCTTGAACTTGCACTATTGGTCATTTGCACCAGCAACAACAGTATTGACTGTTGTTGCTACTCATCTTTCTCATAGACTTTAAGCATTCATAAGTAAAAACTAGACTTTAGGATTTAGCATAAGTTTAGAATTCCATTAGCTTAATACTTTTCATCATTTAGTTTTCAAAATTAAGCATTTTAACTAGCTTAATTTTGCTGTCATAAGTAGCCTTATAGCATAATTGGATTTAAGCTTGTTGCAATTTGAATTTTCAATTCTAGTTGACAAATTGGAAATCCTTTTATCTAGGTAGATTTAAGGAACATAGTGTAGCTTATTTCCAAAATCTCAGCATCTAAGGTTTAGAAATAAGCTTGTTAGCTTATAAGTAAAAAGCTAAAAAACAGTTCATCAAAACTTGCAATTTTTCATCTTAATTTTCTTTCAAGTTTTGTTAAGCATAGGTTAATTTTAGTTCAAATCTTCTTAATGCACATCTTAAGCTTCATTAAGCATCTTTTGTTTCTCTGTTTCATCAAATAATAAGCTCTAAATAAGCAAAAAAACCAAAAAGCTTGTTAAAAGCCTAGTTTCTGTGACAGCCATGGATTTTCTTATTTTCTAGCTTATTCCTTTGATAAAAGTTAGAAGTGCCTTTATTAAAGTTGTTAAGAATAAGCTGTTAAGCAACTTTGTAGTTTTAAGTTTTTGCTAATTCTCAAAATTTAATAAGCCAAAAATAAGCAAAAAGCGCGGGGTCTGTTTGGTATTTTTCTTAAAGTTCAAGGTTAACTGTTTTCTCTATAGTGTAAAATTTCATAAGTTTGCCCGCCTACCCTGTTCTTTTCTTTCTTACCATTTCTACCCTGTCTTTTCTAGAATAATAATTAAGTTAATGTTTTTAGTTTTTTAGTTTCATATTTAGGGTTCTTAAGTTTAATTAAGCTAATTAGGGTTCAATTGAGTTATAAAAATTAGGGATTTTTGTTCCATAATTTTTCTGCACCTTTGTAGTTTATAAAAACTATTTTTCTATATTTTTCCATTTGTATTTTCTAGAAATTAAAATAGATTTTAGTGATCACTTTTTCTTATAAAATTCATAAAAAATAGAAAAATAGTTGAAAAATTAAAATTCTTTTTGCATTAATTTTCATTTTAAATCTAGTATTTTTGAAAAATAAAAGAAAAATTTTAGTGTTAATTTTTAGAAAAAGTTTATTTTTGATAAATCATTAAATCTTAGAAAAATCATAAAAAATTCAAAAATACATAAAAAATTCTAATTCTTTTTCCTAAAATTTTCATTTTAAATTTGTGATTTTTAGGTATAAAATTTGTTAAAAGTTGTGCTTTAGATTTTAAATTCCAGTTTTAGCTCGCATTATTACGTTTTGTGCATTTAAATTTCGTGCTATTTCATTGTTTTTAGTTTGTGCTATTATATTTTGTAGTGTAATCAACAATTCAAAAAAATCTTTTATCATTCTTAGCTCGAATCCGAATATTCCAAATTCTCAATTCACGATTTCGTTGGGACACGACCCGAGAAAAAAATACTTCCCGGATAAAAATATACAAATTGTGTTTTATTTTGTGGGATTTCTACCTTATATTTCTCTTGGTTGAGAAGTATTTTGGCAAAGAATTCTTACGAGATTAATACTATAAGTATATTAAATTTGAATTACCACAAACCAAGGTGCTTCGTTACCGAACCACTATAAATCCTCGCGTTCTGGTTTGATTGTTCTTACTCTTATCTCTTGTCTTACTTTATAATACCCTTGGTTATTAGCCATGATTATGAAGATTTAAATGTTTAGTTTGTTTATATCGAATGCTTAATTTATCATTGATTTCTTATTTAAAGTTTTCAGTCATACTTGTTTACTATCTTTTTGTTGCGACATATCTTTCAAACTAGATCTAGTGATACCAACCAAGTTAGCTAGATATCGGGATGGCTCTACATATAGTGATTTATATATCTAGATCAATAGGACCACAGTTAATGCCCTACCTTTACCTTTAGGATATGTGAACAAGTTAGACTACCAGGTGACCTAGGATAACAACATAACTGTATGATTCCTCTTGGTAAAGAACGTGGACAGTTGGGGAAAAATTTTTTGTTTTTCGTCCAATAATTTATATTATATATATATATTATAATATATATATATATATATTATATTTATTATATAATATATAGTAAACACTCAACAATAGCCTTTGACCAAGGAAGAAGTCAAAATTCACTAAATAAAAATCTATATGTTAACCGGAAGTATGAGTCCAGGGTCGTTAAGTTCCCAACCGAGGCTTTGAAATGGAAAATCGAATGACGGACTTGATGATTGTTGTTTGATTATGACAAGGTTTAAGATGCAGTTTTCTATTTCTACCAATTAACTATACAAAAAACGATTAAATAAAAACCTAAAGAAAGCCTATATAACTTAAAACCTAAAACGGGCACGAAAAAATGAGGGCTTAAAAATACTAAATTTGCAAAATTTAACCTTAAAAACAAATTTAAAAGCTATAAAATTATAAATGACAAATAAACGAAGTTTAAAAAAAACTAGACTAAAAACGGAGGTCGTTCGAACAAAAAACGATGTCAAGACAAGAACGGGGAAGAATCCGTTCTTTAAAAATAAATTTTTGAAAAAATTTTCCTACAGAAAACTTTTTATATTTTTCACTACAAATTATATTGAAAAAAGAAAAAATTTAGAAAGAAAGATTATATTTTTCTGATAATATTTATTTTTTAATGATTTTTTTAAGTTTTAAACAAGATAATAATTATAAAAAATAACAAAAGATTTTATAAAAATCTGAAAAATTTACAAAAAATAGCTGAAAGTGTGGCGGTCCTAAGAAAAATAAGCTGGCTTGACCAGCTTATCAAATAAGCTGTCAAAATAAGCTCAACAGCTTATAAGCTTAAATGGCCAAAACACCCTTAAATACCAAAGCGCCCAAAGGTCTTACAGAAAAAAGACCAAGGCGCAGCGGGTAGTGTGTGATGTTTATAAAGGCTTGAGAGTGGTAGAGGTCGGGGGTTCGAGTCTTGCTCACCCATGACTTCCTCCCTTTTTTTTTGAAAACTTTTTTAACAAAGTTGAAAAGGGCTTATAAATAAGCAATTTTTATAACTACAAGTTTTTACAAAAGCTTATAAATAAGCTGGAAAACGGGCTTAAAGGTGACAGAATGGCTTATTAAGCTAAGTGTACACTTTTTTCAACTAAGACTTAGAATTTTTTAAACTAAATAAGCTCAAATAAGCTACAACTATACTAATGGGGCCAAAATTGCTTAAGGCCAACCTAATAAGCACTAATGAATCAGCTTAAAATAAAAAACAAGCAAGGAAAGAATGGAATAAGCCAAGGGGCTTATAACTGTTTTGCAAACAGTTGGGACAGCTTTTGGGGCTTAATTTTAAGCCCCTTAAGCTGTTCTTGAGGCCAAGTGGGGCCCACAGCCTTGGTGATTTGCCAATAAGCTTCAATAAGCCCCTCTTATTTTGGGGTTTGAAACACCAATAAGCACCTCAAAATAAGCACAAATGAGCTTATGAACCTAGCAGTTCTAACTTTAAAGTTAGTCCTGCTAGTTTTAAAACTTAATGCTGCTAGCTCAATATAAGCTCAGAATCCTAAAAAGCTATTTAAACTGACTTAATTCACCTAAAGCAACAGGGAATAAGCAAAAACAATAAGCCACAAGCTCAAATAAGCTAATTGAGCTAGTGAGCTTAAGGCTGTTTTTCAAACAGCCTCAAGCCTACTTTTGGCTTAAAAATAAGCCACCTAGAAGGTGACTTAAGGGTTGGGCTTTTGGGGGCTTATTAAAGAGCTTATAAGCTTTCTAAAAATGTAGAAAGCTTAATGCTTACTGCACAAATAAGCTGAGAAAGACGGGCTTAAACTTGGGCTTTTGCACCAGGGCAGTTTTTTCAAAGAAATTTTGTGAAAGAGTGAGCTTAAAAATAAGCACCCTAATAAGCTCAAAACCAAAAATCAACTTAAAACAGATGAAAAGTGCCTTGAAATGAACTTGTGCACAAAATTCTAGAACCTAAAACACTGATTTAACCTCCAATTTTTGAGAATGAAAATGGGCAAATTTTGACTTTTAAAATCACAAAGACTATGTTGACAGAATTGAATAAAATGTAAGTAAAACCTAAGGACCTAACTAACTATCTTTGACACACACAAATGACATAATTCTAAACCTTACTTCAGGTTTTCAAAGGCTTAAACAAATAAGCTCATGAAACCTTTTTTAAAATTCAACAGATTTAAGGAACCAATGAGAAAACTTGAAAAATACTTTTAGGACTTGAAAAATTGGGAAAACAGACTCACAAGAGCTTAATAATGCTAGCCAAAGTTGGCAAAGTGACACCAACCCATGACCATACCATTTTGACCCGTTTTCATCCTTGACCCAAACACCCCTTTAAGCATTCATTTTTCCTTTTAAAACTGATTTAGGAGGTTTTAAACATCTAAACTTGAAAAGAGTGGCCAATAATCTATTTGAAGCAGCTTAAGACGAAATTTATTAACCAATAAGCACTTTAAATAAGCTAAGTCTAAATGAGCAATACCAAGCTATATTTTTTTTGCAATTTTACTCTAAAACTTAAATAAGCATTCTAGGATTACCAAAGCTAGCATAATAAGCATACATGGGTATAATTAAGAAAAATTAAGCAATATTAAGCCCTAATAGTCATGATACAGTAAAAATAAGCTAAAAATTAAAAATGGAAACTTACAAAGGTCCTAGCTTTTGGAACAGAAGTTAAACACTCATTCAGTGTTTAACCAATCCTAATGCCTCCCATGAGGCTCTAAAACCATGGCCATCCACAATCTACCATGCTCCATTCCAACTTTGCACACTCAGGAATGCTTTTTAAGTGCAAAAGGGCTTAAACCTTTAATTTTTTGAAAATCATTAAGAACTCAGGTTCAAACAGCTTAAGTGAGTTCAAAAGAGCTTAAAAGAACTTATGGGATGGTTTAACAAGTGAGATAAAGCTTATAAATAAAACAAAATTTTAATACTCAAATCCTTCAAATTTCATTAAACCTTAAAATGTTACAAGACTTGAATAAAAATGACATTAAGCTAAAGTTACTGAAAAATAAGCTAAAAAGAAAAAGATGATCCTAATGGCTTACAAGAGCCATCTATTTATACTAAAAAGTAAGGTCTTGGGTCTTCTCTTCTTTTCTTCTTCCTGTGTTTCTTTGTAGAGACAAAAGCAAGGTGTGCTTGTTTTATGAGTAGAAATCAAACTTCATCTTAGCCATTGAATTTGCCCTATGCTTTCTTGAATTAATACCCGTCGTAAGATTTGCTTTGAAAAGTGGGGGATTGACAACATGGCAAGGTGATATGGGATTAGGGTTTAGTAGGGAGGGGATGAAGTTTTTACCCAATGGGTAATTATGGGAGTTGTAGGTTAAATGTGGGGAAGAAGACCCGTGAGTGGTCAGGGTGCTTTTGGCGGGAAATTTGGTTTGGGGAATAATAGGGTGAGAGTTTGGGTTAATGGCAAAAAGAGTCCCTCATTGTTTATTAGTGGTTTGCAATTTTCGTCCTTGTGATATGGTAAACTTTGAGGACATGGTAGGAATAACCCTCAAGGGTTATTCTTAGTATTGTAAATTTCGTCCTTTGGCAAATACAAACTTTGGGGTAAATGGCATAGAATCAACCCCTTAACTCTTATTGAGCTATTTCAAACTTAGTCCTTTTGCGATACAACTTTAGGGGTTTGGCAATTTCAGCCCCTAAAGTTGTATTTTCCATTTATTTTCATTCAAGCCTTTGAATATAACTTTGGGACTTTGGCAAATTCAGTCCCTCAAGATATATTTTCATTGTTTTGACTTCTTTTTGACTTTGACTTTGTCGGGGTTGACTTTCCTGTTGACTTTTTGACTTTGACTGACTTTGGCTTCGATTGACTTTGTCTTTTCACACTCTTTTCATTCTCGTGCTTGGTTTTGTCGTTTTTAGCTTGCTTTTGTCTTTTTCTTGCGTATCCATTTCCTGCACAACACAAATACAAAACATACAAATATAATGTATTTTGGGTACGTTTTTGGTCATTTAAGTTTTTTATGGATAAAAGTATGTGTATTTAAACACATACCAAAATCCCCCATACTAAGGTATTGCCGTGTCCTCACGCAATGTTATGAAGTAAACATTTACGAAAACTAAGAATCTCGATCCCCCTCGACTAATAACCTTGAAAAGTAGCTAGGTGTTCGTCAAGGGAAATAAAGAATCAATAGTTCCGACAAGTCCCGTTTTCACCATTTTTTATCTGTACACTAACTATCCCTAATATTTTTTTGTATTTTCCCTTTTTCTTTTCTTAACTACCTGTTTGACTTCCTTTATTTTATCAACACTGGGATCATAGAATGAGAAGCGCCCATAGAATAATCTACGGATGTCCGAATGGATAAATTCATCGTCCCCGATTTTTCACTAGTCCCAAGCTAAGCGTAAAAACGAAATCACCGTTAAGTACAAGTAAAGATGCTAACACTACTTATAACTATGACTTGTCAACTTTTCGCTCCCAACAATTATTCAATTAGAGTGATTGTGCTTAATTTTAAGTTAAATTTAGATCGACAATTTTAGAAAGTAGTATAGTTTATGTGCATAACGATATTTCTGAAGAAATCTGGGGAAAAGACTAGATCACCCACCAACCAGCATATTCTCGATAGATCCCAGCCGAGTTCGACTTAGGTTATCAGGTTGAGACCCCACAGGAGAATGTTCGCAATGTAATAGCGGGATACTCCACCCTTTTAGGCCGAATTTCTTAGATTTACCGCTAAATAAACAATAATACTCAAAGCACGCAAACATCAAAATTTAATGATCTCATTGGTGAGACTATTCTATGTAGCGACCTTTCTTCTCGGAACGTCCCAGCCTCATCAGCTAAGTGCCCAGGTTTTTGACACCCCACGGAGAATACTTAATCAAAATAATCTACCGACGGCAACCAACAACTTTTGAAGTCTTAAAGCAAGTTATTCTTAGTTCAAAATTATACTTGAGTTTAGAAAAAGAAATCTTAACCTTTAAACTTTCATCTATTGCTATATACTATACTACCGTCATCATTTACATGACTACAACATCGGCCACGCCTCCGACAAGATGTAGTGACTTAGTCTGACGACGGTTTCTTATTGATAACACTTACGAATGCACTTTGGCATTTATTATCTCACTATGGGCCTTGTTTTGAAGACTGCAACATCGGTTGTGAGCCGGCAAGATGCAGTAAACCTTTATCAGCCCACAGTTTATATTTTTCATCATTCATTTTTTCATTTTATTATTATTATTATTATTTATTTATTTATTTATTTTTTATTTTTTTTTGCAACATATTTTCCGTAATAGAGAAAATTTCGTTTTAGAAACTCAAGTATAAAGCTGAACTAAGATGAATATTTTCGTTTCCGAAAGAGCTTCTTTTTAGAAAATGTCGGTTTAAAGTTAAAGCAAAATTAAGCACGTTTATTAGTCAGGTTAAGAGCTTCGGGGAGAAAAAGCGACAAGTTACACTTATAAGCTTTTAAGATTTCCAAATAATCCTTGTTTAGCATCCTACTTGTAAGTAACACTATCATTTTCCGTTCTTCGCAAATTTAAAATCCTTAATAAAAGGATCCGCGAATGCTTAGCCTAATAAACTTTCGTTTATTAAATGGTTAAGGGACAAAGCTAGGGCTCAACACGCCCGATCGAGTCAAAATTTATTCTCATTCTACCCATTAGGAAAGTCAAAAACTGTGACAAAACATTTATTTTATTTTTGAAAATTTTTAATTTTTAATTTTTTTTTCATCATTTTTTTTGTTATTTTTGCAAAAATTTTGGTGGTAAAAACGGGATTACATGACAACAACGGCTGCAGGCAACAATCAAATCGAAGATCCCCCCATACTAGAACTAAACATCGTCCTCGATGTTTTAAAAGGGGTGCCTACGTAAATCTAAGGCCGTTTATGAAGTATGCCAAAAGATAAAATGTTAGGAAATATTGTAAAGTACTACTGGCAGATAACAAAGTACTGTTAGTGATATTAAAGTACTGTTCATTATGTTAAGGTATTGTTAGTTATAGAAAAGTACTGTTAGCAATATCAAAGTACTGCTTATAACAGTTTTAGAGTTTTAGAAGGATTGTACTAGGAGAAGATATACATGACGAGTTGTATTAGGAGAAGATAAGCATGGCAGGTTGTAAGCCTAATAGGGTTAATCCTTGATGTCTATAAAAGGACCCCTTGGAAGGCATAGTTAGGTACGAGTACGAGTCTTAGAAGAAGTGTTAGCGATTAGTATTATTAGTGTTTAGGAATCTGCAAAGTTAGGCAGGTTCAAGGTGTGATAATAAAAGTAATCTTTTGATTATTGCTGTGTGTTCTTCTTAATATTATCAATTAGATTCCGCATAGTTGATAGTATTCAGTGTCAGCGTTTCATAGTTATTATCTTGGATTTATTCAAGGTAGTAATATCCTTTACAAGCTAAAGGTTCAACATATTAGAGTACATCGATCCTACAAGTGGTATCAGAGCTTGTGAGGAAACTCTGATTAAGAAGAACTTTGAACATCCGATATCTTTGCAAAACACTAAAGATGTCTGAAGCTGAAAACCACCCTCCTGCCTCATCTGTCACTGCACTACGAATTCCAATCATCAAGAAGGGTGAGTATGACCTATGGTGCATGAAGATGAGACAGTATATTGCAATTACTGATCATATTCTATGGGATATAATCACCAATGGTGACCAGGCTACAACAGAACCAGCTTCTTCCTCAGGTCAACCTTCTGCACCGAAAACTTCAATTGTTGTCAATGCAAGGAGAAACAATGAGAAAGCTCTCAACATATTGCTCTCTGCAATACCAGATAGACATCTCTTGAGCTTCCATGATGCTCAAGATGCCATATATAATAACACAAGCAAACACTCAACCAATTACCTTTAGCCAAGGATTGGTCAAGAGTTCACCAATTAATATATATATATATATGGTCCGGAAGTATGATTCCCGGGTCGTTAAGTCCTAACGAAGCTTGAATAGAAAATCGAATGACGAGTTGATAAGTCGGTGGTGGGGAGCGTTTTTGCTTCAACCCATTTCGACAAGTAATCGACGGCCACGAGTACATATTTGTTCCCTCTTGAAGACGGGAACGACCCTATGAAGTCAATACCCCAAATGTCAAAGATTTCGCAAACTTGGATAGAGTTTTGTGGCATCTCATCACGTTGCAAAATTTTGCCTTGACGTTGACACGAGTCGCAGTTTTTAACCAACTCGTGGGCATCTTTGTAAATTGTGGGCCAGAAGAAACCGGCATCAAAGACCTTTTTGGCGGTGAGATTTGCACCATGATGCCCCCCGTGGGTATATTATGGCAAGCTTCGAGGATGTCGAGAGCTTCCTTGCCGTGCACACACCGCCGGATCACTTGATCTGTACATATCTTAAACAAGAAGGGGTCGGTCCAAAAGTAGTGTTTGACGTCTTTGAAAAACTTTCTTTTCGGCTGGGACGACATTCCTTTGATCACAAAATTCCCCGCATGGTAGTTTGCAAAATCGGCAAACCACAGGGAATTATCATCACCACGAAAGGTAACTATCCCAAGTGTCTCGAGAGGAAATGTTTCCATAATTTCCTTCTTTTCGAGCTCACTCTGATGGGGATTTTCAAGTCTAGAAAGGTGGTCGGCGGCGAGATTTTCTGCTACTTTTTTATCACGGATAACGACATCAAATTCTTGAAGCAGCAAAATCCACCGGAGCAATCTTGGCTTAGCATCCTGCTTAGCAAGCAGGTACTTGAGAGCCGAATGGTCCGTATACACTATGCTTTTGGACAAGACAAGATATGGCCGGAATTTCTCGAAAGCATACACTACGGCAAGTAATTCTTTTTCCGTTGTAGTGTAATGTGCTTGAGCCTCGGTCATAGTTTTGCTTGCATAGTGTATTGGCTGGAAGTGCTTGGTCTTACGTTGCCCTAGGACTGCCCCAACAGCAAAATCACTTGCATCACACATGATTTCAAAGGGCAAGTCCCAATCGGGAGCAACTAGAATTGGAGCCTGGGTTAACTTCATCTTAAGGGTTTCAAATGCTTCGATGCATTCCTTCGAGAAGATAAACGGAGTTTCCTTTTCAAGGAGGTGGGTCATAGGCCGGGCGATTTTGGAAAAATCCTGAATAAATCGTCGGTAGAATCCGGCGTGACCGAGAAAACTGCGAATACCCTTTACGGTAGTGGGATGAGGCAATTTTGCAATGACATCAACTTTTGCCTTATCAACCTCAATCCCGGATTTAGAAATCTTATGGCCAAGGACTATTCCTTCCTTGACCATAAAGTGGCATTTTTCCCAATTTAGCACAAGATTGGTGTCTTCAACCTTTTTTAGAGCATTTGTCCTAAATAGGAAAGCAAGAGGAGAAAGAATCAACCGAAAACCAAGATAATCATCCATGAAGACATCCATGGTTTTTTTTTTCAATATGATCGTGAAAAATGCACCATAGCACCTTGAAACTGTGCCCGGTGGCATTGCATAACCCAAAAGCATACGACGAAGGTGCAATGTCCCGTAAGGGCAATGTGAAGTTGTCTTTCTTGATCAAGTGGGTCAATCGGGATTTGAAAGTAGCCGGATAATCCGTCCAAAAAGCAATAGTACTCATTTTCGGCTAAACTTTCAAGCATCTGATCCATAAATGGCAACGGGAAATGGTCTTTACGAGTTGCATCATTGAGTTTTCGGTAATCGATGCAAACTCGTCATCTCGTAACCAACTAGTGTTATTAATATCATTTCTCATTTTTTACCACGTTATTCCTCCCTCTTATGTACACAATGAACCGGGCTTACCCAGGGACTGTCAGAGATAGGGTAAATTAACCCGGCATCAAGAAGTTTGATAACTTCTTGCTTAATAACCTCATGGATTTTGGGGTTAACCCTTCTCTAATGTTGAACTACGGGTTTGGCATTTTCCTCCATCAAAATCTTTATGGTGCAAAAACTGTGGAATCTACCCTTAATATCAGAAATCTTTCCAACTATGGCACTGTTGTGGTGACTTAAGAAACCTTGATCAGGGCGGTTTTATCCTCATCTTTTAAGTTTTTAGCGATTATGACGGGTAATTTGTCATCACCTTCCAAAAACGCATACTCAAGATGGGATGGTAAGTCTTTGAGTTCTAGGTCGGGAGGATCTTCACATGAAGATTTAATCTTTTCAGGCACATTAATTTCACAAACTGGTGACGGAGGGAGATTTGGGTCACTATTGATCACACTTAACAATTCCTCAAGGTAAACAGTATCTCCCTCAGAATCATAGATGCCGTCAACACCTGGTGGTATTGAATCATCATGTTCAAGAAATGCATCAATCTCTTCCATTAGAAAATTACTTCCTCCGAAGGGAGTGAAAGATGGAGAGCGAGAATCGATCATAAGGTCCGAAGTAGAAGTGGGATTGCCACTTTCAGAAATTTCAAGTACTTCTTGAACATATTCTTCACAAGCAATGTCAATAACATCGACTCGGTTAACCGATTCAATGATATTGTAGGAGAAAGTCTTAGTATCACCAACTTTGAAGGTCACGGATTGGTCATCATATCTAAGGGTCATTTGTTCACCGTGAACGTCGATCAAGGCACGTGCCGTCCTCAAGAAAGGTCTTCCTAAGATTAGGGGAACCCGAGGATCGGCAACGTAATCAACGACCACAAAATTGGCAGGAAAGAAGAACGTTCTAACTTTCACAAAACATCCTCGGCGATGCCGGTTGGCGTAGAAATTGTTCGGTCGGCAAGTTCAAGTATCATTCGGGTTTCTTTCCAAATGGAGAGAGGCATTAGGTTGATGCTTGCACCAAGATCTGCCAAGGCTAAGCATTCATTCATCTCCGGAAAGTCACACGGTATAAGAAATCTACCGGGGTCTCCAAGTTTCTCGGGAAACTTTTTTAGGTAACCCGCCAGCAATTCCTTATTTACCGTGTCTATGTTCAACTCAATATCTTATCCTATATCATTAGGAGCTTTCTAAACATTGGGAGCAAATTTGGGCATGTGGTAGGAGAGCGTCCGCGAAACTTAGCTCGAAATGGAGATTCCGAAAAATCTCCATAAATTTTGAGACCCCTAAAGAAGATCGTCTATTCTCACTCGGAGCTACTCTTTGTTGGCCCTTGAAGGGATAAGGCCTAGGTATGGTTTAGGGTCTTTGAGAGCGTACAATGGGCTCACCAATTTTTGGTATCATGCAGTATTGGACCACCGAAGGTTGGATGTTTTCGGTGCTTGGTTGCACCGTATCCTTTTTTACCTTGGGTTCATTTTCCATCTCTTTAGGAAGAGAAGAAGTTTAAGGTCCATTGTAGGAAACACCGCTTCGGGTAGTGATTGCTTTCACATCACCTTTCGGGTTAGCAATGGTGTTGCTTGGAAGAGAACCCGAGCTCGAAGTAGAATTGGGAATTACTATTCAAACGTAATTTAGGTGATCATTTCCGTTATATTTGCCATTTAATTTTGCATATTTTGCATAACCGCGTCATTAGCTTTGACGTAGTTATCAAAATCGAACTTAGACACACCTGGTGCTGGAGGAACTGGAGCGGGAGCTTAGTAAGGTGGAGCTTGAAAAGTTGAGGGTTGATTAATATGGGGTTGGTAAACTTGTCCTTGATTGAAATTATACCTCCGAATTTTGGTTAAAATTTGTTCCCACTGATTTTTGGTTGAAATTGAATCCCACCTAATTTGGTTGTTTTGATGGTTTTGCATAGGAGGAAAAACCGAGGTCCGAATGATGGTTTTAGCACCATCTTGAGGTCGGAAAACTGGCATTCCCTTGGTTTGTAGTAACTGCGGCGGCTGTGACACTTATTCTTAATATTGTCACTATAAGAGTTTTCATCGGTGGCCTGAACAATTTTGGTAAAAAATGACCAACCACCGTAAGTTTACACAAACTTTGCTAGAACCGCTTTTACGTGAAGCGGTCTGAGCTGAGTTTGGTTTTTCTTTATCGAGAATTAAGCACTAACCATATCTTCAGCTTCAGCAACATCGGATGAAACTGCTGGGGTAGAAGAGACTCCGAACTTACTTTTTGGAAACAATGGCCTTGCTTCGAGATTGACGAACTTTGGACTTTGCTCTCGATGATTTTAGCATTCTCCGAGGCATTTTTATCCAAAAGTTACCACCCGCAGGCGGAGTTCAATGAATCTTAGATCATTCGAATTAGGGCAATTATAGAATGTATCGATTGAAGCAATTCTGAAAAACCCCATGTAAGCGGGCATCCCCTAAGAAAATCATTGATCGGTCCCATTCCTCGTAAAACGTTCATTCATCAACTTTTTGTTGAAAGCTCTTTGATTTCATTTCGAAGATTTGTTGTTTTAGAGGGAGGGAAGAATTTGTTAATGAATTTCGAAACAAGATCATCCCATGTAAGAATCGATCGAGGGGGTTCTTTTTCAAGCCAAATTCGGGCGGCTCCCTCGAGGGAAAATGGGAAAAGCATAAGCTTAACCGACGTACTCGGGACGTTCGGGAACTTCATCGTAGAAGTGATCTTGTTGAAATATCGGATGTGAGCATGTGGGTCTTCTTTATCATGTCCAAAAAATTGCTTGTTTTGAACAAGATTAAGTAGACCATGCTTGATCTCAAAGTTGTTCGCGGTAATTTCGGGAACAACGATCGCATCCTCGTAACCCTCGGTGGGTGCTTCGAGTAATTGCGCCATAGTACGATTATCGGCCATCGTAACTATGGGAGGATTGAAAGTTTCTTGATTGTTATTTGGTTTCTCAAGATTTGGTGATTCAACAAAAGTTTGTCGGACTTGTTGTTGTCGACGTTTACGGGCTTAAGAACGAGTGCGCATGCACAAAATAGAAATATAAAAAGAAAATTTACACTAATTTTTTTTTGGTTTTTTCAATGATTTATTCACAATGTGTTTTAACGGACAATGAGGTAGGATAACTTTAACCAAATAATCTACTTACTTCACGGTATCTCTCAAAATGAAAAACGCACAAGCGAGCGGAGGAGTAGGAATAGCGCGAAGCTTATTTCTCCTTTCGGGTCGTAGTTCCTCAGAACAACCCTCCTTATACCCACTTTATAGTTTGTTAATCAAATCGAGGTGAGCCGTACGTCGTAAGAGACACAAATGGCAAGTTTTTAAATCTTTTGTTCGATTTGGGAACCAACAAGTTCACCGGAATTTATTAATGATAATACTTTAGTGAAAGTATTATATGATTGATGAATTTTATTTCTTGATTAAGACAATGCTTTTATATTTTTGGTTTTTCTTGTTTTATAAATATATACTAAAAAGAAATGAAAAATATTTTTGTATTTTTATAAAAATAAAAGAGATATTCACAAATTCAAACACAATTTGTCAAACGTAACGAAATTCGTTTAAAAGCGCTCCCAGGCAACGGCGCCAAAAATTGATTCATTAAAATATATATATATATATATATATATATATATATATATATATATATATATATATATATATAAATATATATATATATATATAAAAATATATATATATATATATATATATATAAATATATATATATATAATAAACACAAGCAAACACAAACCAATTACCTTTAGCCAAGGATTGTGTCCAAGAGTTCACCCAATTAAAATATATATATGTCCCAAAGTAATGATTTCCCGTGTCGTATGTCCCAATGAGGCTTGAATGAATATCGAATGACGGATTGTGAATTGATTGTTTTGAATGACAAAGATTTGGATTTGATTTTTCTAAATAAAATGCAAAGGCAATTAAGGAAAACCTAACAATGAAAGCTATTAAAGATTTAAGCCTAAAATGAGACGGGAATGTAAAAAAATGCGAGCTAAAAAAACTACATTATCAAAAATTAAACCCTAAAATGATAAAGATGCTAACTGCTAAGCAGTTTGAGCTCAAATAAGCTAATGAAAAATGGAACAGACAAGGTTTGTAAACTAAAACTCTAAATAAGCAAATTCAAACAAAGATACGCAAGGTAAATAAGCCCAGAACAGCCTAGACCAAATATAATAAGCTTAACCTAACCCCTAAATAAGCAAACTCAACAAGCAATTAAGCTAAATTAAGCAAGAGAAACTCAGCAGTACTAACTTAGAGTTAGTGCTGCTAGCTTTGAGTTAGTGCTGCTAGCTTTGAGTTAGTGCTGCTAGCTTTGAGTTAGTACTGCTAGCTTTGATAAAACACAATGAAATAAGAAATAAGCAAATAAGCTAAAACAGATACTTAACTATCCCTAATAAGCACTCAGGCATAAGAATAAGCAACTAGAATAAACTAGAATGGCAAATTAGCTAAAAAAACTAAAAACCCATAGACTCTTAAAATTACTTTGAAAAGGCGAATAAACTTAAATAAGCTCTACTAAAGACAGTAAACGAAAATGGGCTTAATCTACTTTAAAAAGCTAAGCAAATCTTAAATAAGCAGAAATAATAAGCTAATAAGCAAAATGAACTAACAGTACTAACAGTATTAACTACCAGTATTAACCTGGAGTTAGTACTGTTAGTTTAAAATCCCAAAAGAGAACTAGCAGTACTAACTATGGGTTAGTACTGCTTGTTCCAAACACCCTTTAAAGTTTTCAAAAGTCATTCTTTTTTTATATTTCAAGCTGATTTGATCCTAAATTGTTAAAAACAGATTATCACATAACAAAATAAGACACTTATAAGCAGATTTCAATCAATAATAAGCACTTAAATAAGCTAAATCAATCTAACAGTATTAACTAAACACACTACCAGTACTAACTAAGAGAGTGACACAAATCATTTTTTAAACTAAAGTCTAAACAGGATAAGCACTAAACATCATAACAAAGCATAAACATAAACAATAAATAAGTACTAATAAGCAGATCTACAGTAAATAAGAGAAAGTCGAGAAAGAGAGACTTACAACACCCTTGCTTAAACAGGGCTACTCAAGCTTTTACAAGCTAATCTACAAGCTCTAGCTTGTCAAAAACAAGCTAGTAGTGTCCATAAGCCCATCAATTTCTGGCTTATCATCCATAAATATAAGCTGTTGTATTTTTTTTTAGTGATTTTTTTTCTTGATTTTTTCTTAACTAATTAAGTTTTTAAGTTTACTTAATTAAAGCAACTTATAAATAACATGTATTGAGAGCTTTTTGAACACAAAACAACACAATTAAAAAGCTTAACACTTGGAATTGTAAATTGACTTAAAACCTCAAATTTGCATTAAAACTTGAAAGTGTTACAAAGCTGAAAGTAAAAGCTGTAAATGACTTTAAAAACTAAAAATAAGCTAAGTTATATTAAAAATTAAGCTAAGATTTTTTGATAAGATCAGATGCCTTAAAGGCTTACAAGAGGTACTATTTATAGCCGAAATCTCTGAAGCTTGGTCTTCTCACCTGTGCTTCTTTTTGAGTCAATCTAGCCATCGAAATTACTTGAAAATGGTGAAGGATTGCCAACATGTCAAGTATATATGGGGAGGTAGTGATAGTGGAGGTGGGAGGAATGTTTTATCTAGGGTGTTGAAGGGTTGCAGGGTAAAAGAAGGTGAAGGGAACCCATGAGCTTGTATTGGGTTTAGTGGGGGGGAAAATTGGTTTTGGGTAAGTTGGCAGCTTTGGCTTCTCATCTCATATATCTTCACTGCAAATTTCGTCCTTGTGAGAATACAGGTTTGAAGGTTTGGCAGAATTGCCCCTTGAACCTATACATACTAATTGCATAATTCGTCCCTTTATGATACAACTTCAGGGGCTTGGCAGCTTTGACCCCTAAAGTTATACTTCACCCAATTTGCAAGTTCAGCCCTTGTCTTTTTATTCTTGTAATAAAACTTGAGGTTTGGCAATTTTAGTCCCTCAAATTGTATTTTCTTCACTTGGTTAACTTTTGAATTTGTCGGGGTTGACTTTCTTGTTGAATTTTTGGCTTTGACTGACTTTGGCTTCGATTTGACTTTGTCTTTTCCATTCCGTACTTGGTTTTGTCGT
Organism: Tanacetum coccineum; assembly: GCA_026074375.1. Taxonomy (NCBI): domain Eukaryota; kingdom Viridiplantae; phylum Streptophyta; class Magnoliopsida; order Asterales; family Asteraceae; genus Tanacetum; species Tanacetum coccineum. The sequence goes on from BQNB010045069.1 coordinate 18,952, forward strand.
TTTTGGCTTTGTTTTTCGTCCTTTTGTGTGACATCCGTTTCCTGCATAATACAAATGCAAAACAAACACATATTTGGCAGTTTTTGTTTGTTTTTGGTCATTTAAGCTCATTTTTAATAGAAGAAGGTATGTGTAATTAAGCACATACCAAAATCCCCCATACTAAGGTATTGCCGTGTCCTCACGCAATGTTTTGAAGTAAACATTTACGAAAACCAAGAATCTCGATCCCCTCGACTAATAACTTCGAAAAGTAGCTAAGTGTTCGTCAAGGGGAACTAAAGAATCAATAGCTTCGACAAGTCCCGTTTTCACCATTTTTTTTATATGTACACTAACTATCCCTAATATTTTTGGATTTTCCTTTTTCTTTTCTTAACTACCTGTTTGACTTCCTTTATTTTATCAACACTGGGATCATAGAATGAGAAGCGCCCATAGAATAATCTACGGATGTCCTGACGGATAAATTCATCGTCCCCGATTTTTCACTAGTCCCAAGCTAAGCGTAAAAACGAAATCACCGTTAAGTACAAGTAAAGATGCTAACACTACTTATAACTATGACTTGTCAACTTTTCGCTCCCAACAATTATTCAATTAGAGTGATTGTGCTTAATTTTAAGTTAAATTTAGATCGACAATTTTAGAAAGTAGTATAGTTTATGTGCATAACGATATTTCTGAAGAAATCTGGGGAAAAGACTAGATCACCCACCAACCAGCATATTCTCGATAGATCCCAGCCGAGTTCGACTTAGGTTATCAGGTTGAGACCCCACAGGAGAATGTTCGCAATGTAATAGCGGGATACTCCACCCTTTTAGGCCGAATTTCTTAGATTTACCGCTAAATAAACAATACTACTCAAAGCACGCAAACATCAAAAATTTAATGATCTCATTGGTGATGAAGTCTTTACCCACTAGTTAATTTGTGTTGTAGGTTAAATCAAAGTGAAGAAACCCGTGACTTTGTGTTGGGTAAATTGGGCGGGAAAATTTGTTATAAACAAGACGGGGAAAGGTTTGGGCTTTTGGCAACATAAGTCCCTCATGGTAAGAAATCCAAGTCCGTCACCAAGCAGACAAGGAAAGTCTTCTGAATGCAATCTATGAACTCAAGAACAGCCAGAAAGGACCATCGAACTACTAGATTAGATACTAGTTATAGCTTTTAACCTAGCCACGGGATGTGTGGTATAAATAACAACACTTGTCAAATTTTGACTATGTACAGTACAAAGGCAAGTTGTTCATGATATAATACAATGGCAATCCCGTTATATCTTGTTGTTTCATAATACTGATATATCCATCCTAAAACAACTTCTTGTATATCATCATCCCCGTCTCCATCGTTATGAATCATACCATGATTTCCAAATAAATCATAGATACTTATTTGATATGAATTATCTATGATTTCGATATCACTATTGTTATAATGTTTATTTTTGAACTTTAATCATTTTAAGACTTGTGATATCACTCTTATTAAACGTGTTATCTATGTTTAAAAGTATGCCTCCCAAAGGATTCAACATCTGAAGCACCAGCCATGACTCAGGCTGCCATCAGGAAACTAGTTGCTGACAGTGTTACCGCAGCTCTGGAAGCACAAGACGCTAACATGGCAAATACTGATAATACCACCAGACCAAGAGAAGCTCATGTGGCAAGGCAATGTAGCTACAAAGAGTTCATGAGCTGCCAACCTATCAACTTTAAAGGTACGGAAGGCGCTATTGGTCTCATCCGCTGGTTTGAAAGAACTGAATCAGTGTTTTTCCATAGCAAATGTACTAAAGAGTGTAAGGTGAAGTTTGCGACTGGTACTTTAACTGAAGAAGCTCTATCTTGGTTGAATTCTTTTGCCCAACCTATTGGGATAGAAGAAGCTTACAAGATTACCTAGGTTGAATTCAAAAAACTTTTGATAAAGAAATACTATCCTCGAACTGAAGTCCAGAAGATAGAAGACGAATTTTACCATCAGACTGCGAAGGGGAATGATCTCAAGACATATGTGAGAAGATTCTAGGAATTGGCAACCTTATGTCCTACTATGGTGCCAAACTCTGAGAAAATGATGGAAGTTTTCATTGGGGGATTGCCTCGAAGTACTGAAGGGAATGTTACCACCACTAAACCTCAAACTCTAGAGGAAGCCATTAACATAGCCCAGAGGCTAATGGATCAGGTAACAAAGCACACTCCGATGCAAGTATCAAGTGATCACAAACAAAAGTTTAACGACAGAAGAAATTTAAACAACAACAACTACCGCAACGATAATAACAACAACTACCGTAACACCAACACCAAAAACCGCTACAATAATCACTAACCACAACAGAACAGAAGACATGAAACCTTCAGGGCTTATGCTGCCACCCCAACTGAAAATAATGGATATACTAGAAACCGTCCCTTATGTAAGAAATGCACTCTGCATCATACAAGACCTTGCACTGTTAAGTGTAATATTTGCAACAAGGTGGGCCATCTGACCAAGAACTACAGAAACAAAGGGCCAGCCACTGGAAGTAATCTGCTACCAGTGACAGTTACTTGCCATGCCTGTGGAGAGAAAGGGCATTATGCAAATCAGTGCCGAAGAACCACCAACAACAATGCCCAGGGAAGAGCCTACATGCTAAGGGATACGAATGCTCATCAAAACCCAAACGTAGTCACGGGTATGTTCCTTCTAAAGCAACATCTAGCTAGAGTATTATTTGATTCTGGAGCCGACAAAAGCTTCGTATCCATATCTCTTGCCTTTATGCTAAATATTTCACCCATTACAATAGATACCTTTTACGATATTGAAATGGCTGACGGAAACTTAGTAAGCACAAACATCGTTATTCAGGGTGCAATCCTGACCTCGTTAAACCAACCTTTCAAAATTGATCTTATGCCGATTAAACTTGGTAGTTTCGACGTCGTCATCGGTATGGATTGGTTATCCAAGTTTCTGCTAGAATATATCTGTGACGAGGGGGGGAAAGTCGTTCACATTCATAATCAACGGTGAAACTTTAATCATCCGAGGTGACCAAAGTAAAACTCGTCTAAGTCTCATATCCTGTATAAAAACCGAAATATATATATCCCAAGGTTGTCAAGTTTTCATAATCCAAGTAATGGAAAAGAAGTCGAACGAGAAACGACTAAAAGATATACCGGCAGTCAAAGAATTTCTGGAAGTTTTTCCTAAAAATCTACCTGGCCTTCCTCCCATTCACCAAGTAGAATTCTAAATCAATTTAATCCCAGGAACAGCACCTGTAGCCCGAGCACCCTATAGATCAGCTCCTTCAGAAATGCAGGAACTATCTGATCAACTTTAAGAATTATCAGATCGAGGTTTTATCCGACTAAGTACTTCGCCTTGGGGAGCTCCTGTCTTATTTGTTAAAAAGAAATACAGATCTTTTAGAATGTGTATCAATTACTGGGAATTGAATAAACTTACCGTAAAGAATCGTTACCCATTACCCAGGATTGATGACTTATTTGACCAACTTCAAAGTTCGAGTGTCTACTCAAATATTGACTTAAGATCAGGCTATCATCAACTGAGAGTCAAGGATGAAGATATTCCAAAGACTGCTTTCAGAACAAGATAGGACATTATGATTTTCATGTGATCCATTTGTATTTATCTAACACACCTGCCGAATTCATGGATCCTCATGGAACCAACAAGGGAAATAAATACTTATAACGCCTTTAAATATTTCTTAAAAAAGATCGAGAAGCATCTAGTGTGTGTAAACCATTTTTGGACAAATTTGTAATAGTGTTCATCGATGATATTCTCATCTACTCTCGTAACAAAGAAGAGCACGCAAATCATTTAAGAATAATACTAGAATTACTCAAGAAAGAGAAGTTGTATGCCAAGTTCTCCAAGTGTGATTTTTAGATTCGTTATCGTGCAATTTCTTGGACTCTTAAATTGACAGTCATAGGACTTCATGTTGACCCCGCAAAGAAGATTGAAGAGTTAAGAATTGGAAATATCCTACTACACCCACAAAAATATGTCAATTCTTGGGACTTGCCGGCTATTATCGGAGATTTATCAAAGATTTCTCGAAGATTGCAAAGTCTTTGACTGAATTAACCCAAAAAAACAAGAAGTATATCTGGGGCGAAGACCAAGAGTCGGCTTTTCAACTACTAAAACAGAAGCTATGTGAAGCTCCAATCTTAGCATTACCAGAAGGAAATGACGATTTTGTTGTTTACTGTGATGCATCCCATCAAGGTCTGGGAGCGGTGTTAATGCAAAGTATGCATCCCGACAACTTAAGCCTAATGAAGAAAACTATACCACTCATGATCTCGAATTAGGAGCAGTAGTGTTCGCTCTTAAAATTTGGAGACACTATCTGTATGGCACCAAATGTATTGTGTTCACTGATCATAAAAGTCTTTAGCATATCCTTGATCAGAAAGAGTTGAACATGAGACAACGCCGTTGGCTAGAATTGCTTGCAGATTACGATTGTGAAATTCGCTACCATCCTGGAAAGGTAAATGTCGTAGCAGATGCCTTAAGCCAGAAGGAACGAATTAAACCACTCCGAGTTAGATCATTAGTTATGACCATTCATCCAAAATTACCATCACAAGTTCTCAAAGCTCAAACTGAAGCACTCAAAGAAGAAAACATCAAGGCAGAAAACTTACGAGGAATGGACAAAGCATTTGAAATACATCCTGATGGAACTTGTTGTATTAAAAACCGAAGCTGGTTACCACTTTTTGGTAATCTGAGAGACTTAATCATGCATGAGTCCCATAAATCAAAGTATTCCATTCACCCAGGTTCTGACAAAATGTATCAGGATCTAAAGAAACTCTATTGGTGGCCTAACATGAAGGTAATCATCGCTGAATATGTTGGCAAATGTTTGACATGTTCTAGAGTTAAGGCAGAATGTCAGAAGCCATCCGGCTTACTGGTACAACCGAAGATTCCTATGTGGAAGTGGGAAAGAATAACGATGGATTTCATCACAAAACTACCCAAAACATCAAACGGACATGACACAATCTGGGTCATTGTCGATCGCCTTACCAAATCCGCACATTTCATCCCTACCCGAGAGACAGATAGTATGGAAACCCTTACAAGTTGCACAATTAATGGAAAATAGTCTCCCGGCATGGTGTTACCAAGATCTATATCTCGGTCGTGGCCAGTCATTTTTCATCCAGGATTCTAGCAATCATTACAAAGGGCTTTGGGTACTCAATTTGATATGAGTTACGGCATCTTATCATCCGAAACGGAATGGACAAAGTGAAAAGAACCATCCAAAAACATTAAAGGAATGCTTCGAGCCGTGTTATAGATTTTGGAAAAGGATGGGAAAAACACTTACCATTAGTAGAATTTTCTTACAATAACAGTTACCATGCCAGTATTAAGGCAGCACCATTTGAGGCACTTTATGGTCGAAAGTGCAGATCACCTGTTTGCTAGGCCGAAGTTGGAGATGTTCAACTTACAGGACCAGAAATAATCCATGAAACCACTGAAAAGATAGTGCAAATTCGACAACGCTTGCAAGCTGCAAGAGATCGGCAAAGAAGTTACGCCAATGTAAGGCGAAAGCCTTTAGAATTTCAAGTTAGAGATCGTGTTATGTTAAAAGTATCACCTCGTAAAGGTGTCATCCGATTCGAAAAATGAGGAAAGCTTAATCCATGGTACATTGGACCTTTCAAAATCCTTGAATGGATTGGCCCTGTGTCATATAAACTTGAGCTTCCTGAAGAGCTCAGTAATGTCCACAGTACTTTCCACATTTCTAATCTAAAGAAATGCTTATCTGACGAATCCCTTGTCATTCCAATGAAAGAGCTTCGGCTTAATGACAAACTCAACTTTGTGGAAGAACCAGTAGAGATTATGGATCGAGAAGTCAAGAAACTAAAACAAAGTCGTATTCCTATAGTCAAACTAAGATGGAACTCTAAAATAGGACCAGAATACGTGGGAACGCGAAGATCAAATTCATGCCAAGTGTCCACATCTGTTTTCAAACATCACTCCGGCATCCAACTAAATCTTGGGGCTAAGATTTCTCTTTAAGGGAGGGGTGACTATAACAACCCATAATTTTTTATCAATGTAATTATCCATCTATTAAATTAGATGCACTGTAAATATCCATCTATTATATATATATCACCATTTTTATAGGAAATATTTATTTTCTCAACTTATGCAACGTAACTTGCATCTCTTAAAGTAAACGAGCTCACGCCAACCTCTACCAATGCCATCTTTATCAATCTGATATCATGTAAACACTATAATGTGTCATGTCTATATCCTTAAAATCATTTTATCCTAAGTAATTATCTATTTAACGTTACCATTTATAAGTTATTCAAAATAGGGACTTTATCCGTTAATCGTTTTATATCAAAACCCTAATTATTATGTAATGTATACATATATAATAAATGTGACAAGCCTTTCCAAAAGTGTGTACAAGTGTTACAAGGCTAACATTTGAATATCATTTTTCCTCCTAAATCAAGTTACAACTTTCTAAAGCCTAATGTAAAGTCAATAATGCAAGAAAACCAAATTAGGTCATTTTACCTCCTAAATCACTTTAGTTTTTACTACCAATTTAACTCAGGGGTCAGCATTAATGAATGACTTCTAAACCCTAAATCTTAACACCTTAAAGTTCATCTAAAACCCTAATCTAAAACCTAACCCTAAACAAAACCCATAAAACCATATTTTTACTTAACCTAAAACTTAAATCCTTAACTTACAAAACTAAATTCCTCCTACCTATTATCCTAACCCTAAACCTTACATCCTAAACCATAAATTACCCTAATCCTAAAACCCTAATACACGTTTTAAAGACCAAAAACCCTAACCCGAAACCCTAAACCATCTGTCACCCTTTTTCTTTCATTTTAACCCATTTAATCAAATAAGCACCTCAATCAAGCATCCCAGCACCACAATGACATCACTACCATGTCACAAGCAAGCAACTAAGCACCTCCATCACCTCACTTGGCCACCAAGTTTGTATTGTCACCTCCTTGTCAATCCTATGTTATGAAAACCTCACCACTTGATAGCTACTTCTCCTAAGTTTCCATGAATCACCTATATCCTTCCTTAGTCATCTACCTACCACCCTTGACCCTTAGTCACCAAGAAAACTTGGGCACCAAGGGTTTTTGAGCACTATATAAGCCGAATCAAAGCAACCCTTTTAATCACACCTCAAAACTCATTAAACATACAAATAGAGTTCTAAATTAGACCAAGTAGGATCAAGTAAAGTCCCTAAGATCAAAATAGAATCCAAGAATCAAGAGAAGGAAGCCCTTGATGGGCGTTTATAGGCTGTTTCGAACCCAAAACCTCATTCGACCATTTTAGCTCAAGTAAGCTCAAAACTTTTGTTCATTAAGTCATAATTTGTTTTAGAAATATTTATAATACTTTTAAGATAACATATAAACTCTTGTTATGAAGCCTTGAATCGCTAACCTGTGTATTTTTTACTAAAATCTAAAAACGGAACCCGTTTTTGTTTTCTAGCTAACTAAATCCTACTTTTTAAACTTGTGTACGTCTTAGAACTCATATTATTTTTGATTTTTATATAAGTTTTATCACCTGCAAAATATCATTTGGGAACCCTTAAATAAAAGCTTGCATGGCTTTTGGTCTGATTTTTGCAAACTATTTTCATGCATAGGGGTGGGCGGTATATTATCGTAACTGTTTGAAATTTTATATAACTTAGAGGGGGGTGAAAATGTCATTTTCCTAAATTTATAACTATAAGGACCTATCTTGCCAAGTTTCAACATTAAAGGTTTAAACTATATATACTTTATATATAAAGGACTAAACTTGTAAAAGTTTATAAATCGAGGGTATATATTGCCATTTTTGCAAACTTAAAAATATAAAATATAATATTTTTATATAAATTATAAAAATATATATTAATATTATAAAACTCAATTTTATTAAAACCCAATACATTTATCGCTATTAATCAACGATCGACGCATTATAAAACAATTACGTTATATAATTATCGTAATTTATCATCGACTAGCTTTTGAAGAAACTTAAAATCTTATCGTATCACGTTACTAGGGAATTTCATGTGAGGGGTTATTTGTTTTGACGAGTTTGCTGGGTTTACGATTTAAAGTGCCCTGACTCCTCAAACGATACTACATGGCCTCTGGATTATGATAGCCCGAACAGTGATACAATATTTCCATAAATTAATAAATCAAAGTAATACATTAAACTTTATGAAGTTTTGAAACATAAACCATCATACTAAGACTTGACATATGACATCGGGTTGCGTGACATAGCTGTTACTTTCACTTGATATACTTTTGCCATCAATCAGATTTCCCTTGTTAAGGTGAGTTCATAGCCTCGCATTTTAAATCTTCTAATGTTTTCATAAACCCGCGAGGGGGATACATGCTATAAACCATGAATACGAGTGTTTTTCCAACTGTATGCTATCCTGATATATTATTGCCTAAGTCCTTACTTTTGCCATTTATACCCCACTATCATGAACGTTAATTACTTTTTTGGATGTAAGCAGAGAATGCTTGTAAATAGATTATTTGGGACTGAACTCCCCGTTGGTGTACCTATATTTCTGGCTAACCAAACGACTTCATTTGAATCACTAATGCGGGTGCTTTAGTAAAGGCACTGTTGGGGCAAACTTCTTGAAATTATTGATTATCTTAAGGTTTCGGTTGTCATGAGCTTGGGGGCATATAATATGTTTTCCATAATAATTGTACTATTTTCAATTATTAAAATTTATGGGGTATCTAAAATGTATACCCACTGTTATGATGACTTGTTTCAAAACTGTTTTCCATAAACCTATGAATATCCAATCAACTATTGTGTGAACTTTTTAGCATGTTTATCTCAGGTAACTAAGCATCATATGGCACAAAGTGGCACGGACTTGAAGATGGCTAAACCGTTATCATTCAAACTTTATGTTTTCATGTAGATTTTGGGACCTCCGTTTGTAAAAACTCTGATGAAATAATTAAATGATAAACAATTTTCCAAAAAAGTCTCTTTACGATTCGTTTTCTATGATTATGATTGTTGTACTATGAAATAATACCCCTTTGTAGCTTCCGCGGCATATTATGTAAAATTGGGTGTTATACCTTATTATAATATCACGACGAATTCTTTGATATTAGGTTGTATTCTGCAACCTTTCCAGACAAGTTGATCACCAAAAAAGAATCATCTTCTCTTTCTCCTAAAACAATGCTCTAAACAGTGGACCGATTCGATCATCCTTCGGGAAAGGGAGTCATAAAGTCATCGGTATCCACATGGTACCTAACGACCAACAGAATCCCTTTCTTTCATCACATAGTTAGTAAAATTCGCTAGAGCGAACAATAATTTCTACGAATAAAGAAGCAAAACACCACGCGACATCAAACAATTCCCTTCCAGATGAAAATGTGAGGTATTTGTATGGATATTATCATTGGAAGTTATATTGCATAAGAACTCGAAGAAAGTTTCTTCCTTGTTGCAAAGTTTGAGGATTTGTATGGTTGTTATAATTAGATGATCGTGGTATTCGATATTTAGCTTGTAACGCGTAAGCTGGCTATTCTCGGTTTCTAGCCAATGTAAGGCATTATTCCAATACATTGCACTGTCAAAATGTAGAAAAAAGTAGTTAAATCGTTCATTGCACCGGCTCATTGCCTTTCTCTGAACAGTGGGATATTTCTATAACAATGTCAGAACATGTGCGTCCAGCACGCACCACTTTGTAGTAAGGTGATTTTATAGGATTAAATGCCAACCTCAATCCAACACATCCATAAAAATTGGAATCATCATTCGCATAATCTGGTTCCAGAAGGATTTTAAATAGATAGATGGATGGATTTTATAGTTATCAAAAGCCCATGCCTTGCAAACTCGTTCACAAAGTTAAACCTATTGCAAAGATCTGCAAATATCTTAACTTTATTAGCTTCCTTAGTGGAGGCAAGAGTGAAGGAGTTTTCGATAGTGTATTTTCTTGAGTTAATTCTAGGACCTAATGAGACAAAATCACAATCAAATGAAGATCTAATGTGATTAACAAATAATGACCGGTTGGTAGGAGAATCTGGCTACGTTCTTGCTGTGGTTTAAGGGGTGAAAATTGTGAAAGAGGGGGATTTGAGAATTTTTAGCCATTGTTTTAAAACGCATGTAAAGAGATGAATACAGAGAATAGGTAATCGGATAAAGATTTTAGTTAAAAGGTCGTCGTTAGTAAGGAATTTATGTATTTTTTCATAGGTTTCTCGAGCATTTGTGTTGGGCTCCTCTGACATCATCACCAATATGTAGTCAACCTTTGATGAAGTTAGTTTTTGGTGAAGAAGAGTTAATATATTGTTGGTTGTGGATGCCTTAATTTACACTTAAACAACAAAACCTAGATGAGTAGATGACAAGCTAAAACCAAGTTACGAGGGATGAAATTTGCAATAGTAATTTTTATTTTCCCGCAGCTTATGATGTACTGAGTCGTGAGAGTAACCATTAAAGGAATGCAGGTAACTATTACACTATTTATAATGTACACGTGTATGGTATATATCTTGTTACAACATTTAATTATCTTATTACACTGTTTTGCAATAGTAGTTTGGGTTGGTCCCTGTGAGGATTTCATCCTCCCTCTCTCCCACCAGAATCTATTTTTACGCACTATTCTGGCTGTTATTGTTTTTCTATTACCAACGGTTGGTCACCTCCCCCTTTCGAGGTTTCTTTTATCATGATTTATTGACTTTTAATCCGTTTATGGTTGTTTATCATGAGGTATAGTGTGTATTTCGTGTGTGTATATTATGTTAGAGAAGTTGGGATTTAGTAAAATAACATTTGTGAAATTTTAAACTAATTATAACAAAGTAAAGAAGAGGTTTTGGATAGTCCCCAAATACCTTAATGAGCCATTGTAACAACAATTTTAGATAAACATTTTACAAGGAAGGATAATCAAACACTAGCAGATGACGGAATGAATTCAAAAACATTATAGTCAAGTTTTTATATCCCATATCATACATAGCGTAAGGCGGAATAAAACTATGAAGGTAATCATCAGCAATTTCATTAGATCCCATATCATAAATCTTACGTAGAGTCTTTTATATTAGGTTGTATTGTACAATCTTTGCAGACAAGTTGCTCATTAAAAAAGAATCTTCTTCCCTTTCTCCTAATACAATGCTCCAAACTATGGACCGAATTGACCATCCTTCAAGAAGTGGATTCATAAAATCATCAGTATTAACAACATACTTAATTGACCACACAGAACACCCTTTCCTCATCTCGTAGATAGTAAACTCTCTAGAGCCAATACAATCTTTACGAACAAGAACCAAACACCCAAGCGACTCGAACAATTTCCCTTCCAGATGCAACATGTGAGGTATTCGTATGCTTATTATCATTGGAAGCATGGTTTTTATAATTGGTTGCTCATGGTCTTGAGGGATTTGTATGGTTGTTATAATTGGATGCTCATGGTCTTCAATATTTAACTTGTAATGCGTAAGCTGCCTATTCTCAGTTTCTAGTCAATGTAAGGCATCATTCCAATAGATTGCACTATCATAATGTACAAAAAAAATACGTAAATCTTTCCCTGCACAGGGTCCAATTGCCGGTCTCTGAAGAGTAAATTTGTATAACAATCTCACAAGAGTTTCTTCCAGCACACACCACTTTATAGTCAGGTGATTTTGTAGGGTCAAATGCCAATCTCAATCCAGCACATCCATAAAAATTTAAATCATCATGTGCGTAATCTGTTTCCGGAAGCATTTTAACCAGATTAGTGGATGGATTATACACGTAATAAAAATGAGTCCCCCCCACAACTAGTACACAGAAGCAAACCATTACATGACTGCAAGATGTTAACATTATCAACTGCCTCGGTGTAGCCAAGAGTAAATGACTTGTCGCTAGTGTATTTTCTTGACTTAATTATGGTATCTAACGAGACAAAAACATAATGGAATGAAGATGTAATGTGATTAACAAAAATACTAATAGGGGGATCTATGTTTCGAATCTGGATGCGAGTATGGATGAAATCAGGGGATGTAAGAATTCTTAGCCATTGTTTTGATACGGTTGTAAAAAAGATGAATACAAAGAATAGGCAATCGGATTAAGATTTGAGTTGAAAAGGGTCGCGTTAGTAAGGACTTTAGGTTGTGGATGACCATAGGTTCTTACGAGCATGTTGGCTTTTCTTATGTGACATCATCTCCAATATCTAGTGACCTTTTGATGAAGTGAATTTGTGTAAAAGAGTTAATATTGTTGGTTGTAGATGACTTAATTTATGCTTGCTATAGTATGTTTGGCTACATTTACCCTTAAATAACAAAACCAAGATGAGTAGATGAGAAGCTAAACCCAAGTTGTGAGGGACGAATTTTGCAATCAAACTTTATATATTCCCGTATTAAATGCCACGCATCGAGCTGTGTTAGAAACAGTGAAAACGCACTGCAAGTCAGTAAACGTTTGGCTTTGGCTTGGATTCGACCGTCAACTGTAATTACTTTGCGTGATACCCCTTAAGATTGTGTTGGTATTGATGGATTTTATTACATTAATATTTGGGTAAATTACACAGCTCGTCCCAGTAGGTAGGGCCGATTGCATGTTTTGCTTTATCTGATTTTACTCAATGTACACGTGTAATGTATTTATCCTGTAATCTTGTTACAGCGTTGGTACATTCGTGTTTTGCTTTTTTCGTTTTTACTATTTAAGGGGTCAAACCCCTAGTCATTTTCATACCCAAAAGCCCACTGAAGCTAATCACACACTCAACATTCACTTCAAAAAAATAGCTTCTTTTCCATGTCTAGAAGGACTCGCCATGGCTGCTAATTCTAGGTCTTTATTTGATAGAATGATGCTATACTTTAAAAGGGAAACGTCGATTGATTTTGACTTTGCAGCCGATCTACACAACTTATGGGTGCAGTTTATAGACCGCACTAATGATAGGAAGCTGTTTATAAGTAAATTTGATATTGCCTCCATCAATGATGTCCTGCAATTGCTGTCAGTTTCTGCACCAAGTTCAAGAGAATGATTTTATCAAATTGTTAGAGCTGAGGAAGATGATCGCTGAGACTTATCGTGAAGTGCATAAAAAGCTTGATTTTGTTTCTGTTATGAAAAATATGTGATTGGGTTGTTCATGTGTCGGTTAAGTTGTGATTTCGTTAAAGATGGTTGGTTTAGATGTGAGTTAGGGTCGGGTCAATAGAGTCAGTTGGTTATTATGTTTATGCCTACTTTGTGTTGTTTTTACAAGTCAGATTTTATGTAAAACTTTGTTTTGGTTCCATAATAGTGTGATGTTTAATTATTGATTTGGTTCCTTTTGGTTGATTAATATAAGAATTTTTTTAATTATAGCAAATTTGGTCCCTAATGTTTCGTATGTCAGCGGTTGGACTAAAAGTACCCCGACGTTAAGGGCAATTCACACGTGGACCATTGGTGTAAAAGTGGGATCCACGCGTGGTGGGATCTAAATAACTGTTAGTTTAAATGTTTGGTCCCTAAAGGTTTTTTTTGTCTAGTCAAATTCCCGCATTCTACGTGTCTTACAAAGGAAAATTTCTTTAGGGATTAAGCGTGTAATAATAGTGTAATTTAATGAACGTGACATAGAAGCTTATGAATGTCAGTCATTGAGCCGTCATATATGTGATATCTACTCATTTTTTTAGACGTTTTTTTTTTATTTTTAAGCAATTTTTTTTATGGATAATTCGCATTCACATGTGGATAACCACTAACATGAGTTGGTTTTTTGCTATTTAAGTGTAGTTTACCCAAATCATTTTCAAACATTAAACAACCTAACATACCCAACACCACCACCAAACAAATGGCCTTCCCACGTCTACAAGAACTTGCAGCGGCGCAAAACTCCAACAATTTGACTGATGCAATGTCAGTCTATATTGAAAGGAAGATAAACGATGATCTCCATTTTGCAGCTGGATTAAGTCATCTCTGGGAGGTCTTGTACAGTAGGGTCAACGAACACAGACTGTTGATAGCCGAGCTTAATGTGTTTGGTGGTCCGTTAGCATTGCAATGTGCCGAGTTTTTTAAGCAGTTGTCCCAAACCGAAGTGCTTAAGATGTTGGAGATAAGGAAGTCGATTGCGGAAGTGCACATGCAAGTGCATAAAAAGATTGACTTTCTTACAGTTATGAGGTTCTATTGATTAGATTGTGGATAGTTGGGTAATCTTTTGGTTTGTTTTGTATGCAGATACGGATGATCCCAGTTAGGTTGTATCTTTTGTTGTATTACGTTCATGGGGACGATGAAGTTGGGACTTGGGTAGCGATTTTTGTGGTTTTATTTAGACAGGGATCATGGTATTTGGGTTGTCTTTGTTGTACATACATTAAGCCGTTATTATATGTTACTGTTTAACTATCTTGTTTGTGTTTTGATTTGACCATGTCCTTGACCCTTGTTTGACCACGATGCACACTAACCTGTCCATGACCCTTTTTAGGGACGAAACGTGTTGCTAACATTATCAAATTTGTTGAAAACTTGAGTAAATGATTGACTTTGTATCAGTTGACCGTTGTTAACTTTTAGGGACGAAAGTTGTATTATGCAAAAAAAAATTCCCTTTTTTTTCATCATTTTTCCCTCTTACCAGAAAAACAATTTACATAGAAAATTTTGTCCCTGCTAATTTGGTTTTATATTCCCTATTTAATGATGTCTCAGGACCCAGATACTCCACTGACTCATTATTTCTATTCCATTCTAAATATTACGGCAACATCTTTAAAAATAACTAGATATTAGGGATGATGTCAGAAGAGCACATAACACAGGCTCGAGAAACCTATTCACCACAACATAAAGTGCTTACTAACGACGACCTTTTAACTCAAATCTTAATCTGATTACCTATTCTCTGTATTCATCTGTTTGCAACCGTGTCTAAACAATGGCTAAGAATTATTACATCCCCTTTTTTCTTCAAAAACCACAGCCAAATCACTAAAGTTGATCTCCCTGTTGGTCTTTTTGTTAATCACATCATATCTTTGTTTAAAATTGATTTTGTATCGTTAGATCCCGGACTTCAGTAAAAAAATCCGCTATGGATAGGTCCTTCACTCTTAGCTCCACTGAGGAAGCTGACAATGTTAAGATCGTGCAGTCTTGCAATGGTTTGCTTCTGTGTAGTGGTTTGGGTGATGCTTTGATTTGGTTTAAGTGTATAATCCCTCCACTAATCAGTAGTATTAAAAAAGCTTCCGTATCCAGTTTGCTCGCTTATTAATTTACCTTATGATAGCTTTGAGTGCTGGATTGAGCAATCCGCATTTATTTGATCCTACAAAATCATCGCACTACAAATTGGTGGATGTTGGACGCACATTTTGTGACATTGATATACAAATTTATTCTTCAGAGATAGACAAATGGAGCATCTGCAGGGACTATTTTAACTACTTTAGTTTTATCTATTATATGATGACTAGCGCAATAACTCCTCCCCGCCCCATCCCAATCCCCCCCCCGCCCCCCCTCCCTCCTCCCGTGTTACAATGGCTAGAAACCGAGATTGTGTGAGGCAACTTGGTTGTGTGTGTGTATATGTTTGTGTGTATATTATATAGACCTGACATCCAAATTATTACAAAACCCATACCAATCCCTAAATGGGGATAGAATAACTTTCCTCAAGTCTTATGGCTATATGGATCCAATGCAGATACTCATACAAATGTCTCACTTGTTACATCTGGAAGGAAAATTGTTTGAGTGGCGTGGGTCTTTGTTTCTTGTTTGTTTAGATGATTTTGGCTCTAGCGAGTTTACTATCTACGAGATGATGATAGGGTGTTATGTGTGGACGGTTAGGTACCTTGTTCATACAGATGACTTTATGACTCCCCTTCCCGAAGGTTGGTCGATTCGGTCCAATGTTTGGAACATTTTTTGGGAGAAAAGGAACAAGATTCGTTTTTGGTGATCAAGTTGTCTGGAAAGGTTGTACAATACAACCTAATATCAAAGACTCTCCATGAGATATATGATTGTGGATCTAATCAACTTGATGATAACCATGTTGATAATGATGATGATGATGAGCTCCTTCAGCAATTTCAGGCTGAACATAACGTTTATGAGTTCATACCGTCTTTTGCAAGTGTGTGATTAGCCTTATTTGTGTAATGTTTGTTTGAAATTTCTATTATATGTTAGGTCTTTCGGGTATGTCCAAAGGCTGATTCTATTGAGATAGCATTCTATGCTTTTGTTTGTTCAAGTAATATATTTATAACTTTGACTTTTACTAGTCAATATGGGTGTACACAAGTTAAAATTGATTAGGATTTGAACATAAATTATGCTGCATTTTTACTTAAAAAATCATTCTAGTAGAAGCACCATACTCAAAATGCACAAACAATTAAGATATAGTAATCACAATAAAGTTAAAAATATCCAAAATAAGCAAAGTTAAATGTACCAAGACCAAAACAACAATGTCAAATTTATATGTTTTTTCACTAAGCCAAAAGATGAACATACACCACCTTCATAAACACATGCACAAGCTTCACAAACCCATACTGAAGTACCTACAACATCTTCCTTTTACCTTTACTCTTTACATTTTAACTTCCTCCAACATCTTCTTTCGAACTTATAATTCCAAATTCTTTATTCAGAATTCGTTGCCAAGTTGTAACAGTTGCAAGGCCCAAAACATAATTCGTCACTGGAGGTGGCCTTTTTGTTAGAACTACAAGAGTTGTACAGGTTGACCCTGTTCTAGTTGTGGGTGCAAGATGTTTTGACCTTGATTTGGGTTTTTCAGGTTTTGTGATTGTTGCATTTCTAAAGCTTGACCCTCATCTACCTTTATAAATAGTCCTCTAATCATCTGAACATAAATTATCATACCATTGTACAATCTCTGATGGAATAGTAGCTTTTTTTGCTTCTGCAGAGCTTGACCCTTGTTTACCATAAAAAGCTTTTTTTCGCTTCGGTAGATCTTGACCCTGGTTTACTTTTAGAAGCTTTTTTTGTTCCCAAAATACAATCTGTGTATAAGTTTACTCAGTTAAGAGCATGTACTTTAAGGGTGGATGTTTTTTGTTGATTTATCTTTGTTGGTTTTTTTTGTTGTATGGGTTTAGGATGGTTGTAGTTGTTTGTTATGTTGATTTAAAATTGTTTTGTGTTTTTTGTTTTCTTATTTAATTAGGTTATGTTTTCGTTTTGTTTTCTTGATTTATGGTATTTGCTTTAGGGTGAGTTTTGGCTTTTTTTTGCGTTGGTTTGGTTTTTTGCGGATTGGGTGAATTCGTCTGGATATATCTTGGTTGGTGATGATTTGGAACTACTGGGGGTTTTGTTATTTTTCTTGGCGATTTGTTATATTTTTTTTTATCTTATTTGTATTGAGGATTTTGTTTTTTCGTTTTGGGGTGTTTTGTTGTTGTCTTCTGAATAAGTGTTTCTGTTTTGAAAGTGTTGAGTGTAGTTGTTGTGTTTGTTTCTGTTTATTTTTTTTTTGTTTTTGGGATGAGGTTTGTTGGTGTGTGCAAGGGAGCTTAACGTCGAGTGTGTTTTTGTTTTGGTTGTGGTGTACAATTGTTGCGATTTTTTGTTTTGTTTTGTTATTGGGGAGTTTGTGTTTGTTTTTTTGGTATTATTTTGTGAGGTTAGGAAGGGGGGGTTTTTTTGTATTGTGCGATGTATTATTATGGGAGTTTGTGTGTTTTTATTTGCGACTCCTTGGTTTGGTTACTGATTGATTGCCCGGGCTATTAATAAATTAATAAAACAAAAAAAAATTTTTAATATAATAAAATTTAAAATTTAAAATTAAAAAAATCCTCCAAACAAATAATAAAAAAGAGATAATAAAAATTCATCGGGGAGCTTTCATCAGAAGTAACTTGAAAAGGGTTATGATCAGAGCTTTCATTAGAGGTAGCTTGAAAAGGGTTATGATCAGACCCTTCATCAGAGGTAGTTTGAGCCATGAAATAATCATAGCTTGTGTCTGATTCAATAATTGTGACCTCTATAAATAAGATATGATTGTTAAACTAAGTTTCAAAATCCACATTGCTTCAATTCAGTTTAGTTCCTAAGGTACATTAACCTTAAAAGGGTGTTTGGCTGAAATAAGCTTGTTTCCTAAACTTAGTTTCCAACTGTACATTGGTTCAATTCAACTTATTTCATAACTTAGTTTCCTAAAGTGGTGTTTAGATTAAATCAATTGTTTCCTAAGGTACATTGGTTCAATTCAGCTTATTTCATAAGGTACATTAAACTTAAGCTTAAATTTATTGTTTTTCTAAAACTTAGGTTTAACAAAGGTATTAAAACTTTGTGTCTCTTACTTATATTAGTAAATTAGCATCCCACCATACAGTCTAATACAATGAATATCTCAATAAGAACTTTTACCTCTTACCATCACCATTTTTTCTTTTTCCTTGTTAATATGCATTATTTGTTTTTCCTTGTTAAGATGTTATCCAACTTTCTTAATCCTCTTTTCAATAAGGTCCTGAATCTTTATTTGTGTTACCTTTCTTTTGTCATATACACATAAAGCAAACACTCAATACATAAGCCACACCTAACGAATAAAGAAGAAGTGGCAAAATGGATCAATGAAATAGCATCATGAACCTACAAGTCACTCCCATACTTGTACATTTACATTTCATACGCTTCTGTTTCTCCCACTCTCTTTTCAATAAATCATCGAGTATGTCATCAGCTATAACATCATGAACCTGCTAGTTACTCTCATACATGTGTAAAACATAATAGATCATGTCATCCTTTACTACAAACTTGTTCAAGTCTATAGCTTTCCAGGAATCTGCCATTGATATGAAGTTTGATCTAGGGTTTGTTTGGGTTTTGGAAGTGAAGAGCAAGTTTTGGTAGTGTGCATTAAATGGAGTGAAGAGTAAGGTTTGTTGGGGAAACACGGAGTCAACACTCATTTAAATAGGAAAAGACTTCAATACCTAGGGACTACTCATGCAATTTTTTGTAAACAATAAAGACTGATGATGCAATTTAGTATTTTGTACCGAGACTTAAATGACGGTATGCTGTTATGGCGACGCTTCATTGTCTACTTGCAATGATGACTTCTCAGCTCCTATGCACGACAATCGATAGTTTGATTTAATTATTTATAGGGTAATGCACATTCATTTCGTCTCACATATACATCTAAACTATTTACTTTAAATTTTAATCAATGGCCACTTTTGAGGTTTTGGATGAACTTATGAAGATTACCGGTTCAACCGAGTTATATAAGCGTATGCGGTTTTGGTTTGTGCAAGAGATTGCCGAAGAAGAAGGTTTGCTAAAATTTCTTCGCGATCGCTTTGATGACTTTAGGAGGAAAAAGGCCAAGCGTCGTGTGTTGATTCGTGAGATGGAGGCTTTGGGAGA